>KK499766.1:957994-1077370 GCA_000688715.1 Glossina pallidipes
ACGCAAACCACTAAGCGAGAATTTGGTCCACACCCATTTTCCATTGCGGTAATTCAGGGTAGAGAGGCCCCCTTTAATGGGGATTACCTTTCTCCCTCAGGGGTCGTCAATCAACTTAATTCGATTGCCGATGGTTGTAGGCAACCCGTCTGATTAAGACTTCATGTCAGGCGCAGACGTTAAACACACAGAGATATCTGTACCTTATTACTGTCGCGTACAGTAACGCTAAAGGTTTTATAGTCTAACTTTAAGCTCCACGGGGTCGGGAGCCTACTCACTATGTCACGTATACCTGCGGGCAGATGTGACAACATTGGTTTGCTGCCGATTGGTTCTTGCCCCGCAAGCTTGCATACTTACATACACGTTGAAACCGCTGCGGAAGCATATATGTCCAGTCCTCATTTTGAACGCAGCAGTTAACCAATGCGTGAGTCCTGACTGCTGGGTACGGCTCTTCGGCGGGTATCGTGGTGGTTGTGGACCAACACACAATAAACATATCTAGATTCTCCAGTATAACTTAGGCCCCTAGCTTATAGGGATTGTCTAACTCACTGGAGGTCGCCGGTTATGCTAAATTAACCCGTGCGTCATCGGGCGCCGTGGGATTAGATCGACATGGTAGTGTACCCACGTAAAACCTCTCAAACAGCTGTACATTATTATCAAGGCAAGCGTATAATTGCACTAGGCGAAGTAGTGTGGAGTATTCAATGGCCGGCCTCGCCCGCTTATAATGTTCTCACTTGTTTTATAATTGTCTTCGTGTACAGTATGCAACCATATCTTTTTCGTTCTTATCAATATCTCGGTTATAAGAAGAATCGAAAATGAAAAAATGTTGCTTACTTTCTTGGGTTAATGTACATGAAAATCAAAACATGGCTCAAGCACATTTCGTATTCAAAGTTGTGTTGTAAATTAATTACTAGGACACAGACACATGTTTCGAATCCGCTCAATGTGGTTTTCCTATTAAATTTTATTGTAAATAATTATATAAATTTATTAATTTAGGCTGAAAACAGGAATAATATAAAATAATGCAGTGCACAGTTTACTGCAGGCTTGGTAAATGCGAAATGAACGCACACACATACGCACACGCGCATAGGTAAATATAATAAAAAGTTAATTTCCTTTTAGTGCAGCACTTCCGTTAAAGCTATAATCAACTGACAACATTCAAATGCATAAGCGTTTCTCTCTCTCTCTCTCTTCCTTTCTCCGTCTATTTTTGTATATGTGGTTGTGTATGTGCCAGTGTATAAAGGAAACGCCTAAAAACATAGAGTAAGACATGCAAGTAATGCAAACAGGTTGGCAGGCAATTTACGTTAAGAAAACTTTTAATACACAATAAATACATTTGCAAAAGCAATCACATATACACAGATACTCATGTAATTATTATCTCTATGAGATGTCAATAAACGTTAAAAGGCAGTTGCAAGGAATGCAGTCGAGACGCTGCGACGCACGAAAAGACTTGAAGAGATTCACAGTAGCACAGAGTGTCAAATATTATCAGATCATCTGCATCTTGTCTTTTATGTTATGTTTCTTTTAACCGATTCGGTCAGGCAGACAGTCAATGTCTTCGTATTTCGAAGAAATTTAGTGTAAGGTGAACGTTATGATGTTTCCTTTTTCTTTGCATACGGACTTGCTGCCGTCGTCCCTATATCCATATATCCGTAGCCATATCGATACACGTGTGCAAACACATCTGCACAGTCACATATGCACAAATACATGCATGTAAATGTGTATATATGCATTTAATTTGAAAGGTAATTGTAAATTTATATTAAAAGCAAAGAGATATGATTACACAAATTGTCTATCTGTCCGTCCGCTCATGTCGGTATGAGTATATTTTGTAATTATGCATGTTGTCAATTTAACCTATTTACATAATAATGTGCAATATGTGTCTTTGTAAATGACATGTAACAAAAGCAAATATATACATGTTTGCATACATATCTCATTATGGGTTTGTGTATGCGTGCGATTCCTAATAATGATAATTATTACTTGCCTGGAAAATATTTAAGCAAATTATCATTTTGCAACTGCAAATATTTGCAATAATATCGACGAACAAGCACTTATACCTCAAACCTTCATTCTTATCGCTCGCCCACACTTATCGAAATTATAATTATCGCCTCGTCATCGCATCATTGAAGTAGGAGAGCAACCCAGCAACGTTGAGTTAAATTAAAAAGTAATAGACATTCTATGTGTGGTTTAGCGTGTGTGTATACATGTTTGTGGGCGGGTGTGTGTGCACTCTTTACGCACAAATCCCTTAAGGTGTAAATTTAACCACACATGTCTACATTTCAAACGACAGACAGACATTTTTTAACATTAATATATCGTTTCGTAAATTGGCGAAGAAAACTCACCGTAAAAAGGTTTTGCTTTTGCCTTATTATTTAAACTTATCTTTATCTCAAGGATGATGTGAAAATGAACGCGTTTGGTTTATAACACACATCTTCCCGAGAATGAATATTTTTCAAAAGTCGAGTAAACACTATATTAAGTGGAACGTTATAAGCATTATAATAAAACTGAAGCACATTTCTATAACGGTTTCTTTTTACTTTAAAAATTGTACTTACGATCCGATCCGATCGTGCGCTTTTTCCATTCCTTGCAACACGTACCTCTTCGATGCGAAAGTTTGATAGGATTGTTTAATGTACATACTTCCCGTCTTTCCGCGATCGAGAACTTCAGAACAGTAAAAACTTGAAGAGAATTGCAGACTGACGGACAATTGTATCGTTAGCTGGTATATCAAGAGTTAAGGACCTCCGCACACCAATGATCAGAAAACCTATTTTTTGCTTTCCACGCTTACGATGACTTAGGATGACTTGAACCTTTTCTTGTCAAAGAAACGTTGTCCTTGAAATACTTTAAACTCTTCCTCAACCGCTCTGAAAAGACAAACTGAAAGTGTTTATGTTCATTATTTAAAAACTATTTTACAATATTTACAAGAGAAATAATTAATTCATTTAGCTTTGAAGAGACGAGCACTGAAAAGAGATATCAGGCGAAGTGAGATTCAAAAGGTGTCACTACTTTTGGCAGGAAACTAAATGATGCATGTATGACGAATAATTTGATGTTAATTATGAATTCATGTACAGAATTATGAATTATGAAATGCAGTAAAGGCATGTAAACACAAAAGGTGCTAGTATAGGAAATCATTCAATAAACCTGCCATATATCACATGGTATACATGCAAAGCCGACTATTTAAGCGTGATCCGTGGGCGTACTGGCTAACTTATCGCGGCCATTTTTGGACCTAACATCGAGATAGTTCTGACGAATGGCTGGGTAACAGTTCTTTTTGAAATATTAATTAATAACAAAAACTTGTCGGTTTCTCGAGATTGCTCGACATTGCTCGAGATTGCTCGAGATTCCCCTTTTCTTAACATTTTACTCAAGCAACAAATGTAAAATATGTAAAGTCCATTTCATATAAGCGAGGCTCATCAACTGTTAAAGTATAACGTTTCACATGTGTGTGTGTGTGTGTGTGTGTGTGTGGAACATTGCTCTTTATTATCATCAATTTGTTGTATACGTAAGTCACATAAATAGCTTTGGCTTAGTCTAGTCTCATGCTCCATATCCTAAAGAAAACAACAACAACATTGTTCCTTTAGCAATACTTTAATCACGATTTCAACAAATTGATAAACAAATAATTGCGTGGCTTCCTCTAGGTAAAGTTTTAGTTATTAAATTAGAGTTTGAAGTTGAGTTTTAATTAAGAATAACTTTTCAAAGAAAATGCAATGGAAATAAAATTTAATAAGAAACTTAAAGAAAAAGCAAAATATCTTATTAACGAACCAATAACTTAAACAATTTAATAGTAGAAACAAGTTTGTTTGTTTGTTTGTTCGTGTTGAGTTATTTGAAGTAACAAAATGAAATGAAACAAAATGGAAAGTGTTATGTTTCACATAAAACAGTTAGTTACCCTCTAAGCATCATTCCATAATCTTTTACTTACTTCCTTATATATATATTGTTTATATATTAGTATATATATATATATATATATATATATATATTAGTATACATATATATATATAAATATATATATATTATATACATATATATTCAATTTAATGAGAACACAACGGACCGTCAAAACTAATTATTAGTTGCGATGCGCACAAAAGAAATAAGAAATTTTCGATTAAATTTTAAAGATAATGAAAATCAAAATAACGATTAAGAAAACTATTGTTGCAGGTAATAAAATGCCATTATACGAATTTTGTTAAATATCGGGTTACGGGTTAAATTAAATATTATTTTTAGGGACATTCTTCACACTCCTATCATTTCGGGCAAACTCGCTTACACATGATTGGTTCCACATTCGAAACTTTTTCAAAATATTTCATAGCAGCCGGTTAATTATAACAATAATAAAAAGTTCTTTTGCTTTCTTCCCTAATTGCAACATGCATGAAAAATAATACTAAAATAAAATAATCTTTAGTTGAGGGTTTCGCCCATTCATGTGTGATAGGAAGCAAAGCAGATGAAGAAGACGTTGCATTTCTTTCTTTCACCTCGTGAAGGAGGTTCAACTGAAGATATAACAGCGAACGTGAATCGTGTAAAAGATATTTGAAAAATTTATTATTGACCCAAAAACTCGTCATCGTTGCATAGGTATGAAGTAGGTTTCGAGCCGAAGTAACTATTACGTGCTTGCATGTATTTTGATCATTTTTTCACTTGAAAAAGGCATTTATCGAGTGACAATTGGAAACCGCGTGCCAGTCAAGCCGTGTTGCATCGGTTTGAACAAGTGGTAATTGAAAGGCGTTAAGTCTGGTGAGTACGCTGGTTATGGCAAAAATTTCTCGTTCGAGCGGCAGTGTATCCTTGATAACTCTTACAACATATGGCCCAGCGTTGTCATGCAAAAGATTGACTTTGCATCTATTAACCGCTATTGCTGGTCGTTTTTGCAACAATACATCGTTCAGTCTGTTCAATTGACGTCGGTAGACATCTGCGGTAACAGTTTCATTTCGCTTTAGCAGCTTATAATACACTGGAGCGTGGTGATCCCATCATATTCACAGCCGTGAATAATCTGCTTCGAAGACGATGTGGATACCTCTCCTGGGATAGACTACGACATTCTGCGCTTATGATTGTCGTAGTAGATCCAATTTTCATCGCCAGTCACGATAGCTCTCAGAAGACTCATATCTTTTGCCTGGCAAGTAATGAAACCGCGATGTTGAAAGCGTTCGAAATGGCATTTCCACTCAATTCGTATGGTAACGATTTTACCTCCTCATGGATCTTTCCCGTTGCATATAAAGGTCTACAAACAGTTGATTTATCATCAGCTGCTAAGCTGTTGGAATGTTTTTTGAGAGTTTGAACTGGGTTTTCGTCCAATAAGTCTTGCAATTCATTGTTTTCGCGTTTTTTTGGTCTTCCAGGCCGCTCTTTTGTCTTTGATATCAAAATCATCACTTTTAAACCGTTGAAGTTCGAATCGGCAGTTGAGATATGACGCAGCAGCAGCGTAAGCATAAGCTTATAAATGTGTTTGATGAGTTTCGGCAGCAGATGTCTTCAAATCAAACGACAAAACTAATGAATGTCGGAAATGCAATCTTGAGCGTTCCATGATTATCGGCTGTGTACACTGGATAACTCAATAATATTAAAGGGAAGACCGATATTTTATGCAGAGATAAGTCAAAATCATTCAATTTAACCGTTGTGTCCATTGATATTTTATATTATTTTTCATTTTGCATTTTCACCAGTCGATGTGACTGATCAAAATACGTGTAAGCATCTATATTATTATGAATTGAGACGTTTCATCCATCTGCTTTTTTTTTTTTGTGTGTATGTAATTAAAATTTTCAAATTCATTTATATGTCCATATAAGCGAAAACAATGTTGACGGTAAGGAAAAATATCTCACAATAAAGTAGACCCGCCCTCACCCCTTCCTATAACATAGGTTCACATAGCATGGAAAAAATTGCGACCGCCAAAAAAGGTTCGCATAGCACGAGAACAAAATGAGACGGATGTTACGATTTTATTAAATTTTAACTTTAATAATTAATATAACGATCAAGCAGAAAACAGGTGTTGATAAATTTTTATATATTTCTCGGGAAAGGAGGACATTCATTACTCAAGGGCCGTTAGAGTTGTATTTGTATAAACTAATCGACTCGCGGAATCGAGCTTTACACAATACGTATACTAAAAGGGAAATAAAAAAACAAAAAAAAAAATTTTGTTTTGAAACAAGTATTTGTTTTCTGGGATCATGGGAAGAGAAGAGTGAGTTGTCAAAGTAAGAAAGTCGAGAAAAAGAGGTTTTTTTGGGGGAAAAGGAAACAAATATTTCGAGTAAAAGAAACAAAGAAGAAATTTACCGTGAAATTTCAAGGATATCGCTGGTCTTTATTGACTGTGAAGACCTAAAATATAAAACGCATGGCATTCAATTTTGAAATTATAATTTTTCTTAAAAAAAAGCACATTTGGCAGGTGGATCTTGTAGCTGAAGGTTATTATGTATTGTTGATGAACGGACGGACTAACAATTCAAATATATCGTAAAAATCGTGTCAATTATAAATTGCTTGATCTATTCGATACATGGGTTGCTGGAAAATATCAAAAGAAACTAATTTCAGTAAATTAATAAATTATTTAAGAAAACTGTCTTGGATTTTCTTTTTTCCGGTATTTTCATACCAAAACCTTACTCACCCTGACCTATATTACACGAAGATTTATGAGGCTCGTCTTGGTAATTTGCGAAAGATCAACCTATCTATCGAAACTTTTTATATATTTGCTCAAGTTTTTTTTTACTTCCTTCGTTAGTTGATTAAAAATAATGCTTGATAGTATGCTGCAAGCTAATGTTAAGTGAAATGAAGGGATGAATCAAAGCGCATTCCTGTGCTGGAATCTCTAAGCCAATGACCGCTATCTCTTCTTGATGAAAGGCACAACGCAGAAGTAAGTATCGCATTAGTTACATATGTATTTGTGGCATTAATTACATTGCGGAATAAATTTTCGTATAGGTTTTGGTTTCATTCGTGACTTGAAGAGTATGATAACAGTAAATAAATGAATTAAGCGAATGAAACTGAAAAAGAATGTTTCGTTGGGAGTGAAGAGAACGACTGACTCCGCATTTCAATGCGAGGCCATACCATCTGTCGCGTTTCCTTCCATTGCGATAGTTGGATTCATGGCTGGAAATCCGTGCGTGGATCAGGAAGATATAAATTCCCTTGCTAGAAGGAAGACGTGGGAACACTTAAACACACTCGATAACACGTTGACAACAAAGAAACAACTTCTTATTGTTGTTTGAAATTTTCATTACTCTACATCCACTTGATATCATTTTTGCAGCTTTTATTTTATTATCGAATTTTCGTCCAAATAAAACTTGGAATTTGAAATTTACACTTTTATACTCTTTTTCATCTGAATTCTGGCGATTAATCAAAAATTTCAGTTAGTGCTTTTGATCAGAAGAGCAGAGAGAGAGAGATATATGTGAAACTTTTTTGCGAACAAAGCAAATGAGTGAAGGAATAAAGAGAATTTATATTCAAAAATATTACGGAGTTCAGGTGTAGTGTATGGGAAGTTCGCCCCATGCCCGATATATAATATGGCGCTTGCTTTCTGGTAAGTTTCCACTCATTTCATTTATAACATTGTATTAAATGCATTAAATCGTTTCTGAGGGTCAACGTTTTATTATTTTTTTGCGGTAAAAGTATAAATAAAAACTCACCTTATTTTGTGGATACTTATGTACATAATAATAACTGCAACTTGTATTGTGTTTGTTTAATAAAATTGTATTCAATTCTCGCGCACAATTTTGTTAACGAGTGCGAATGTTATGTTAAGTTTGTTAGCTGGAATTGAAGACCCAGAAGCAATTTGCAGAAGCTTACTAATTCAGGTGATTGATACATGTACGACGCATATAAATAAATATTTTTTCATGTTCTAAAGGATTTCGGTCTTCTACGGCATCGTTGAACGACAGCAGTGCTTCTGCTCTATGCTTACGGAAAGCAGCCTTCAATATTAGCAAATCAAGTGTGCCACTAGTGACCTATGTGGACTACCGATTCATTTTGCTCTTACGCTATATCTCATCTTATCATTAGTGGTGGAGATCTAATAGTTTGATATCCTTCCAAGTGCTTCTCCTTTCATCGTCATCGCTGTTATTCTATAGAAGATTGAAAAAAAGGAAAAATATAAATATGCATATTCCATAACATTGGGTAGGCGTGGGTGATTTTTTTTTATTTTTGCTAATGGTATACGGATAAATGGGCGGACTAACTGACGGACATGATTAGGCATGCCGAATTTGATCGAAATTGGTCAAGAATTTATATACTTTATGGAAATTTGAAACTTGCTTCAGCGCATTGTAAAGTTATTCAGAAAAAATTAAATTTTGATGCGCTATAACGTTGGTTTGGCTTGTTTGGTCAAATTTTCCCATTTTTGTAAAGGTACTGAAACGTTACCCATACGTTCGCATATTTGTGGATTTTCCCGCTCTAGTAAACAAATTTTTTATTCCTTTTGAAAAACAGAGGTGTTCTCAGTTTACGTGGCACTGTAGACATGTTTTTCAACCGATTTGGCCTATTTTGGCCTATACGGACCGGCGTGCAAGGATTTTCCAATGCTTCTGCTAAATTTCAAGTCGATAGCTTAATTTTTGCGGCCAGGAGACTATCTACAGGAGGACATATGGACATGCTTAAATCAACATATTACAATAAGGCATCAAGCTTTGACTGCCGTATAACTGATTCTCAGTTGTGTATTAATTAGATATTGATGGACCGATTTGCATAATTTTTCAGCTTCATCTGAAAAGAGATAAGGGCGGAATTTACCACCAAGTTGAGTGTCCGAAGTGAAATGCCGGTAATAATGACTTCATCAAGTTCCGCAAATATGTATAGACAACTATTCGCGGGCGGACATAGTCAAAATGATAAAAGCATATGCCTTCAATTTGAGATGGACGCGACACGTTAAAAGATATCAAGATAGTTTTCTTCTTTCAGTTTAGAGGTTTAGAGGCGCATGCGATTTTAGATGGAAAATGCTTTGATGTAAATGAATGTCTTTGGATTTCTTGGACACGAATTCTTAACCAGCTTTCCTGATACATAAGTTTTTCTTTCTTACACCCGTAATAACACGAACAATCTTCGAAAATAACGTCATTGAGTGTTTTATGGGGCATTGGGAGCAAATCAATGATTTACAATAATTTGCAAGAAAAAAGCCCAATGGCGTGATACCGCACGAGCTTTGCGGTAAGCCATAAGCAATTTTGAAGATTATGCAACCGTAGAACTTTTCTCCCACAAAATTGACTTTGTTGCGAAATATATGGCAGGTTGCACAATTTTCATGAACGCACATTTCATTCAAGTCAAAATCATCATCATTTTCTATTGTGGGTTTTATTCACACTTTAGTTCATATTATGTTGACTATCCCCTGTACACATGTACGTGTACTTATCCGAAATGATATCGCTGAGACATTATTAGTCATAAATATATTCGACAAATTTTGTGCATCTGCAGTAATGTGTATAAAAGTTCATGTACTGCTTGTTATATTTAATGGAAAGAGCGCGAATTATCAAGATGTTAAATAATCTCCTCCTGCACACTAAATAACATGTTAAGTAATTTATTCCGTGTATATTTTTTGCCGCTGCTTACCTGAGGTTACTTTAAAAACTCGCGTGTAAAACTCTCTGTGTATTTTAAACATAACTATATACATATAGTTGTATATACATATGCATATATATATATATTTATATACATATATTTATTTATATGTATATATACATGATATTCAGTGTACGTGTTTTTTCGCTACGTAAGACTTGGAAGCAACAAGCATAAAGCTTGCTACGAATAATTGATACCCTCCTGTTAAATGTTTTTCTTCTTGTTATTAATTATTATTTAGAGAGAAAGAATAAAAATTAGTTAAATAGACCTGCCCATGTAACATTCTTTTTCTCTGCATTATTTGCAATTTGTTCTGAATGCTTTCAGTTTAACATAATTCGATTTTTCAAGTTTCTCACTTTAAAGTTAGATCCGGTTTGCAATTTCGCTTGAAGGGATTTAATCTCTTTTGAATAATACTGGAACTATTATCAGCGCTATGCAATGTTGTAGTGAAAGATGATTTGTATGTACCGTGAATGAGAAAAGTAAATGTTCCGATAATTTTGTGCACTTCAAATGAACTCAATGAGTTAATATATTCTCTGCTGGTAGATGTAGCCGTGTAAGCATTTACTCAGAAAACTCTGAAAAACTGGCTTCAAATGTTTGTGGTTAACAGTCTTAAGCTTAGTTTAGTTATCAACGAATCGTCGAGTGGACGATTTATCGGCTCGAAAGAAAAAGCTTTTTATACTCTTCTAGTATCGGACAATAACCTCATCGTTTTTAACAAACCTCGTTGTTGTAATAATATTTAATAATATATAAAAATGAAAACTTAAAAATGCATCTGTCATTAGTTCGCAATGACTTTTTTTTTTTTTTAAATATCACTTAATACTATTGTAGTTTTACATATAAATACAAACACGAATAAAAGTCTGAGTACTTAATCATTTTTTTTTTTTCAACTTTCTAATTCATAAGTAATTACAAGAAAAGAAAAAATAAAAAAAAATATATTGTTAGGATAAGAGTATCCGAACCGTATTCAGCAACAAAATAAGCGGTTTTCGTGTAATTTTTCAAAGGTTCAAAAAAAGTATTTAATTGATATCCAAAACTACCTACAATGGATGTTGCGTGGCGTTTTCGCATAATGCTGTTCACTGCCTTGGCTTTGATATTGTTTGGCGATCTATTCGGTTATGGTAGCGTACGCGGTGTTAAATCAGATCCCAATCGACCTCCAACAGGGTCAAATAAATTTCAACAAAAAAATGCTGAAATTGAAATCAACGAAGGTAAGAAATTTTTTATGTATCTGTGTTAATGAAATTGTTTGCTACTATTTGAGGTCACAGAAAGCGGTCTTGAAAAGAACTTGAAAAAGAAACAAAAAAAAAAAAAAATACGCAAGAAGTTACGTTCGCCTTGGGGCGAGTTTATTATATATACGATATATTCGATCGATATCGATGTATATGTATATATCTATATATATATAGATATGTATATATACATTTTTGACATCATATTTTTAGGCAATTTAACGACGCTACACAAGCGATTATACAAATTAAAGACAATATTTATATATTTACGTGCTCTGCCTTCTGAAATAAGTTTTTTCGGTAATTGTAGATAAAGATAAACCATTATTATCTATGATTGATTATCTATGATGATTCGAAAAGTTCACGGGAGAGTTTTACCAAAGAAAAAGTTAACATTGAACATAATTCTGAGGGCTGATTGTTAAGAGAAAGGGGAAAATTATGCATTTTTGGTTACGTGAGGGAATTTAGTTTAACTTACGCGAAACACGTTTGGAACGAGCCCGTCCTTTTTAGACAACCTTTAGTAGTGTTAAAGATTATGAGATTTTTAATTGTGCAAACATTAACACTTCTGAAGTACAAATAAACGAAATCTCGTTTTAAAGACTCGCTCCCGCATTCAGCCGTTTATGAGTTGTTGGGTTGTGTGGGATAAGCCGTTTAAGATTACAATAAATGTTTTTGCAATTCAAGAGCTATTAATAAAATTGGTTTGAATTCTTTGGCTCCTTTCCAAAGTTAGCTTAGTCCCTGAACTATCGTGGGCGCGTTTGTAAGGCTCTTGTAAGAGCGCAGTAACGAAAACCGAAAGTGTCTAAGACCGTTGTCAGTCACTTTATATCATAGGTTTTGAGGTGGCATTAGATCTTACAAGAGGAAAAAGATGATCATGGCTCTTAAAAGTGCATACGATCGATCCCATACGTTTTTTGCTCAACATTACAATCGGAATGAAAATATTATTGTGTTCGCTCGTTCCTTCTTCGTATGGTGGCAAATACTTTTTTTTAAAGCTACCGAACATGAAACGGACCTAAACTGATACATTAGGCGCCTGATGTTTTTTAATACACAATTTTTTATGCGTTTGTATGTATTCTACATCTAAGGTGTTCCGATTACTAATGAAAGTGAGTTTTCATCGACATGACAGGTAACAGCATATTTATTGAAACTTGCAACATATAAGAAACGTTTAAAGGATATATTTTCGATAACTTTACTGAACGCATTGCGCTTGTTTTGTCTTTGTTAGAATCGTTTTCTTCTCTAACATTAATAGATTTTATAATAAATCTTTGAAAAGGATTTTTTTTGAAAAATAAAACAATTTTTTTTAGTAAAATTTACGCAACATTTTTAAAATCAATATTTTAGAAAAGTATTGTCTTCCACTAGAACGTGGTGTTGACATAAAAATTGAGGCACGTTAGAGTGAGATACGGCCAAGGAGATCTTTTTAAAATCGTTTCTTCTTTTCTCTTTGTTTTTTGAGAGAGTTGTTGAGCCGCTTTTTAATTTTTGCACATATAATTCAATTACCTTAACAAGTGTAAATGCATTGATTAGCCTTTCGTGAATAAATTCAACAAAATAATTAATTGTTTCATGCTCCAAGTGTGTGTAGGGCATTGAAATTAAACTGAATAATATTTCTTTTGCTTTTTACTTTTTTGCTTTTTGTTTATTTTTGTTTTGCGCTCCTATAGATTTCATTACTCAAAGCTCTACTCTTATTTACCATATTACTTACCTTGCACTTGCAATGGATGTAAAACTTTCAAATCAGCGAAATTATATTCATGTAAAAAAAAAGATAGAAAGCAAAAGAAACTATGAGTAACGTGACATTCGAAGAACAAACATTTGCTTTCGGATGAATATTTAAAGCGCGCATATCGTTTTCTTAATCGCGTGCAGTTGCCATCACATTTGCACTGAATGTTTCCATACCTTTGGAAAATATTTCCACAAATCTAGAATTGATTTTTGTTATGTTTTGCAAAATTTTTCCACTTTGTTTTCATGTGCATTCTTGTGCTTTTTTTGCGTTTATGTCAGCAGAGAGCTTTTGTGGCAAGGCTTAGCAAAGTCTAATAAGCCAGATTACCTGTAAATAGTAGCCGTTTGAGTTATCGGCCTTACGTTGTTTTAAACGAACAAAGTAGTTATCTTGAGATTCCATTCGATCCTTTCAAATTCTCACTCAAGCAGAGCTATTCTAATATACTTACTTCGACCGAGTCCGAGATACTTCCAATTCAAAAATATATATATATATATATATATATATATATATGTTAAGTGCTTTTCTGAGTAAAATGTCAACAATTACTTTAAAAGCTTCACAAATGATGCGAACTTTTGAGTGCTACAGTTCGATATTGCTGTGGCCCACTGTTGGGTACAAAAATAGAAGATTCGCAACAACTGACATTGTCTTCATATGCTTTCCATATACAAGTAATGCGGAGCATGTTCCATCATCAAAACAATACGCATTTCCAGTTCGATGGTGTGAAGAGAGATTTTGTAAAAATGTTTGCACATTTTTGCCAATTGCTTATGGCGGGCAGTCAGTCGTCTTCAAAGTTGGAGATATTCTAGCCTTTTCTATGCATATGCCGTGAAAAATATTTATTGCATTTCAAGCGAACAGAGCTTGTAGTTGTATTGCGATTTTACTGCTTCTCCTTTTACATCCTCACACGTTTCGCACATATTCCGTTTATATGAACCGCATTAACAACTGTAATCAAATAAAATGCGATAGTTTATTTTTTTAATTAAAACAAAAAAAAAGAAATTATTATGCTAATAATATTAATAATGCGGGTTAATAACTTAAGAAAGCCAGTTTCAAATTTCCTTGTAGCTCAGTCACCTTTAAACATTAATTAATTAATTAATGCAAATGTGCAAGTGTTTTGTTGTTCGTTGACGCTTTCTCAAATTCTTTAATAAATTAAGCTTAACACATCTACATTTATACATCTTATGTGTTTTTGTTTCGTTAAGAGGAGCACTTTGCGAACAAGTCGGAGTTTTTAGTAGAGTCGCTGGCCTATTTTCGCCATTTCTTTTCGCGTTTACGTCCTATCGCATTTACCTTAATTTCTTTTAACAAGTCTTGTAAGTTTTCCAATCTTTTGCGATTCCATCATCATCAACATTGTCATTGTGTTCGATCATGGTAACATTACTTGCCCCATTTACGTTTGTTCACGTTGTGTAGAAGTTTTCTATTTTCCCGATAAAACAATAATTAACCAATGAAAAAGTTGTAACGCCACAAGCCTATTATAAAATATCCACAACTGTAATTAGTAGAAATGTAAGAAGTGTATGGAAATGCTCAGTAGCAGGGCACAACTTGGATCGGTTTGAGTTTTTGAGGTAAGATTGCACAGCAGTTGATGTCGTAACTTATCAAGCTCGGCTGGACAGCTTTGTTTGTATGTCCTTAATATTATTATATGATTTCAATAAGTCCGCGTTATCTATATAGCACATAGTTAACGACACAATTAAATTATTGGAAAAACATAATTTGTAAAAATGTCCTCTTCATTTGGCTCATTCGATCATTTTGACGGTTTGACGTTTGGTGTTGAACGCAGTTCATTTCAAAGACCGATAAGCCCCAGAGATTAATGTTGCCAATCGAGCAATCAGTGCAAGAAGTATATGCTCTTGATACAAGTGATATCAAGCAAATGGGAAGATTAACGTCAATCTACTTTTAGAGACTTCAAAATTATTTTCCTTAATAACGAATAGGACGGAACTGAATGAATAAATGCGAGATTAATTTTAAATTTACAGTTCCGTCAAAGCACAAACCCAAAGCGAACGGAATACATCGCACTTCCATTTTTATTTACACGCTTTGGTAAGTTTTCGATTTCTGTGCGGATGCGGATGGTTTGGAATAAGTTTTGGTTTCCAAAGGGCCGGCCCTCCGGCTGTTGCAGACAAAGTCAAAATGTTATTGTGGACAACTGAGTGTTCAACTGAGTTCTCCACATCGCCAAACAATTGAAAATTGTTCTATTGTTGAGTTACAGCGATTTTTGAGGCTTGCTTTTGTTCTGACGTGCGTACTTCTCCGTTCACAGCCATCGTTGCTTGCCGTTGCTATCAACAGCTAGCGATATGCTCTACCGTCATCATCATTTTCGCATCATTTTATCCAGATTTCAGCTTCATTTTCATAATAATTTTCAACCATCAAAAAATTTTTATAATGAAGACATGATCGAAAATGTTGCATATAACATATAGTATATGCATATTCCACAGCAGATTCCATGACGTATCCTACCTCTTTGTCGTAAATGTCTCACCTCGATTTACATGTCCGCTTGTGATCTGCGGTTCGATTGCCGTTGAGGTAGAAACCTATATATAAGGATCTCGATTTTCTCCTCGGACATTCAGATATAACGGTCGGCAGCGTTTTTATTTTTGGTTTTTTTTTTGTACGGACCCTATACGTGCAACACGATGGTGGCCCGAATGGAGTGAGGAAGAAGATAGAGAGTGAGCGCAGCCTAGTGGATACGAGTGTAATCAGCAAGTGTTCTATCTTTGCCGACTGACCGGTTCACCCGTGACCTGTAGAGCTGCTAGAGAAACGAAAAAAAGTAGAAATTGAAAACCTTTCTTATTAACAAACGATTGCAGATATTGTTATTGAAATTCTTGACCGTGTTATCTGAAACTTGTATGCAAAGAGATCTATTGCCCAACTGTCACGTTCGCAATAAACCAAAAGAATTCATGGCTTTATATACTCGTTAAGGTGTTGGGGCTATTCGTTTAAGTTAACTTATCATAGTAACTGAATAAATAAAGACTTGCATTAAAAATTGTTTGACATGGCCTTGATTTAACATTGACTTAACCTTACACGTTTAATGCTTGCAATTCCCGTTAGTTTTCTCAGTTATCTAGAAGAATGCGCTGCCGTTCCAACCGCAGTAATTGAGATAATCTTTTCCAGATGTAGTATAAAAATCGTTCATTGTTAGTCATTAGTTGGCACAACATTTTGCCGATCATCCTCAACTTTCCTTGCTGTAGAAGGATACAATTTCTTTATTTTTTTTTTTCCCCCCCAAGATAAGTAAAAACAAGGCGTAGATGAAATATTACCTCAAGGAAGATGGCCTTAGCAACGCGAATAATCGACTAAAATTGCATCTGCGGGTTGCTGGTGAAACGAAACAAAATCGAGACATATTTAAAAATGTTGAAAACTCTAAGCTTCTAAGCCTCTAAGCCTCTAAGCTTTCGATGCTACGTAAGGTAATGAATTGTAATGCGTCATGAGTTGGCTCCAGCTGGCCAGACGATTGATTCCGTTCCGTTCGCTACCGTAAACAACTTATGCGATTAAACGGTCCAAACGAGGTAAAACGTCTAAGATTAAGCAATACTTACAAGTTCGTCTTTTGACTTCACAATGCCGGGTCGCATATGACTCTGAAAAAATTGTAGGAGGAAATGACTAGGAAATTCCGGTTCGATTACGAAACTGTTTCGTTCTCTGCAAAACGCACTTAATGATGTAATGCCGACTTAAAAAGTGTCCTGTAAAAATTACTTGGTCTTGTTTTTCACAAAAATGGCAAGCAGTTATCGATCAAAATGCCTTCCATTTGTTTTATTTGAAATGTGAAAAGGAAGTGTTGGCATTTTGATGGAAACCTGACCAGAATTTTTCTAATACATTGTACGCAACTTAGCTGGATTCTGTAATCTATTGTAGCTAAGCCGAAAGCAAAATAACATAATAACAGAAAAGGAACTCGTATAACTGAATGATGAAGTAAGTGTAGGGAGGAGGTAGGATCAGAAAATGAAACAATGCTTTTAAAAATTGGCTTTCTCCACTTACTCCAATTATTAAAGAAGTTAGGCTGGCCGCTGATGCTTACTAAAAGCTGTGAGAAAGAGTGCAAAGGAATTTTAATAGCGACATTAATTGACTTGAAGCCAGTAGGTGTGGCGAGGAACTAATAAATGTAAATTTTTTATTTTTCGCGTTTATTACTTATCTACGACGCACACATACATATATAATTAAATTTACTTTTGCTCGTTTTTTGAGCACTCAGATTATAACTTAATTCATAAAAAAATATTATCCATAGGTAGTATTTTTATTGTCAAGGCAAAAGATAATCAGCTATTTTTTACTTAATTACTTAATAAGATAATTGTAAATTAATTTGTATGAGGAAATAATTTATTACGACCTATTAGAATAGACTTTATTGTTGAAAGTTCAACAATAATAGCTAAAGTGCTGGCGTTCGATTCTAATTATTTCCATGTCACGTGTTTACGTGACTAGCGCAGCAACAAACGCAAAACGTTCGCGGTTCTAACAATGTTAAAAAACCATTGCAGAATTAGATGCAGAAAAAATTCCCAAAGAAGAAATGATACTCCGAAGCATGAGGAGTGTGTCAAATTTGTCAAACCGTTTGCAACATCCAAAAGGAAGCTGCAGCGACCCCATAAATTGTATATACTCTTGATCAGCATCACATTCTAAACCGATTTAAGTTTGTCGGTCGGTCCGTCTGTCCGTCTGTGCAATGTCTTTGGTAAACCATTTTTTTCGTTTCTTTGAAAATAGAAACAAGTCTACTTGAAGTTTGGCAAAAACATTGGAAGCATGTTGCACGCAGGTTGATATTGAAAATCCGATAATTTCTCAAACTACACGCCCGCACTAAAGCGTAAACTGAACGCAATTTCCTTTTTTTCTAAGCAAAGATTTGTGGATTTTTGCTCATTACTCACATATTATCAAAGATAGAAGGGTGAAATTTTCTGTGTTTACTTTATAAGGGATCGTACTATTCATGAAAAAAAAAACAAGTGGAAAAAGTTAGCCACGCCTGTGTATAGAGTTATAAATGATGAAATGTTTATTTTTTTCACTCTTTTTTTACGTTTTCTGCTTATTCATAACTTAATAACTTGCTCATAAGGTAAACGAGATAGAATGTTTCCGTACAGTTCCTGCCTGAAGATATATTATCGATCTAATAATGTATTAATTCTAATTTAAATATCGTGGACGTCACGACGCAGAAGATTAATTTTTTCTTTGCAATTCCGTCGATATGTATAACAAAGAGAAGGACTTGAAGAGTAGATATAAATAGTGTTACGGGGGTTGACGGTTGCGGGGATCGTTCGCGCCTGAATATAATTTTCTTACTCGATAATTTTACATAAGATTTATTCACTCTAACGTGAACTTCAAGTAAGCGTAAATAGAAGTTTTTGCAACTTTGAACTTTGTAGCTGAACGCTCTACGATCAGTTTTCATTATTTAAAAATTTCAAATCTTCAAGTTTAAGCAGATATACATTTTTGTGCTATTTGCATGGGCAAAGGCCTTTGGTATGCTTTTTTTACTTCAATTTTTTTCTTTTTTTTTGTTTTGTCGGAATTCAAGCATTCAGATATTTTTACATCTTTGCTCTTTAGTCGTACTTTGAATTGTGTTTTAAAACCGAAGTAAATTATATTTTATTCTTTGCGTATTTTTTTTTTTTTTTTTTGTAAATCTTTCAATATATTTTAATTTGTGCTCACTCTATAAAATTCAAGTGCGAGCTGCATGTGAACGGCAAAATAAACGTATGTCCGTGTTCTTTAAAGAACAGAGTATTCAAAGCATTTGAAAATTTTCATAAATAAAATTATCGAACAGACATTCAAAAGTGCATAAAAATTGATGTCAAAATTTTCTCGGAGAAAAAATATTATACGGAAAATAATTTATAGGCAAATCTAGATAAATCGATGGATGAAAAAAAAAATCCTTTAAGGATTTTGCGACGTCTTAAGACTTATTTTTAAAACAAATCTATTGTTTTATGTCTGCTTGAATATCTTACATCTGAGCTGAAATCAGGATTACATCTCGTTATTTAAGTCGGCGCACAGATCGATGCGAAGCTACCAATATAATGAAAAATACAAATTTCCCACTAAAAGAGATTGGTGTACGAGGCAGTTCTCTTGGTAAACGATATTTGTGGTGGTTACGTGTTATGTTTCTTGTATGCTATGTATTATCACTAATTTAGATACTTGCCGATATATATGAATGTAAACTACGGTGTTGTATGTCATAACTTTATTCGAAAAGTCTCCTCTTGAGCTCACAAGTATTTGGCATCAATAGTGACATATGAAAAAGATTTTTCGATAGTATCTTTAACCTTCAAATGCCGTGTGTCAAAATTTCAGGGCATTTCGACCAATGACTTATATGTTGCAGTGATTTTAGTGGAGCTACTTTTTTGGTCGGTTTGGATGGCTTGCGCCGATTGCTGTCATTCATGATCATACATCGCCTCGGAAATCATTTGTACTGCGACTAAACAGCGCCAACACAGCACACTGGGTCAACAGCACCTCGTTGTCAAAAGTGGGTAAGCACGGTACTCACTTTGAAGAGAGCTTTCCCATGGACAAGAGTTCACGCAAAATAGTAAATACGCTGTCTTCTGATATCTCTAAGGTGTCAGCTATCTCAGGCAAGGTCGCTTTTCAGTCCTTCCACACAATTTTCTGCAACTTTTTTGTTTTCCGTCCACACGACTGTGTTTGGAATTAGCAAACCAGTGAAAAAATTCAAGCTAACACTGACAGACATCAACGTTGAATCGACAACACAAGAAATTCAGATTTTTTCATAGTTTTGAAAATTACCTGAGGAGTAGTCTCAGTAAAACGAGTGTAGCTTGTAAAGTAACTGTCAGCGTGTCATGAAATTCTTGACAAGTACCGTTTGAAGGTTGGTACTATCCAGAAATCATGTGGGTCTGCGAACGGTTTTGCCATTTATGTGCCAAAGAGGAGACGTACAAAGTGACGTGCGTTTTAAATGTTCGTAAGTAGTTGCTTGTCCAATATTGCGATTTAAAAAGTCGTTAAAAAGTTATTTTAGATGTGTTTTCTCTCTTAATGTTTATTGCTTTCCAACCAATTTATTGTTTTCTTTTTTTTTTTTTTGTTTTGCTGTAGATACCGATTTAAGCGAATTGTCTGCGACAACATTAGAAGAAAGACGAGATCTTATAAAAACACAACTAACGGATGCTATTAAGGATTCATGCTTGCCAAAAATGTTGTGTGAAATGGCAGCAAAACCGCCCTATTTACTGACCGAAAAGGAAAAAGACTTAATTCATCTAATAAGGTAAATAAAATGCAATTAACTAACGATATCATCACAAATATCATTTGAAAGCTGAAAGAGGTCTTACAAAAGCAATCTTACAAAAAATTCGAACGATTACTATCAAGCGTATATGTGCACAGATCTATGTATCTGTCTAGTAAGTAGGACTGCACTTTTTTGTAATAGAAGTGACCGTTTAATACTTAATGGTTTGTTGTGTTCCTACGTCACTCGGATTTTCCACAACTAGCATGTGTGCGGAAAAAAAGAAGAAAAAATAGAATTAACATTAGAATCTCAAAGGTGAAGACACTTTAAGGTGCTTGCTCGTATTGCAACGTTACGAAATCATTAATGAATTGTAAGGCTACGTCAAATATCTTTCACCGCGAACTAAAAAAAAAATTCCAAGAAGAGAAACTCAAGTTAGTAAATAAATATTCACTTACCGAAGCAGATTCTTTGTATACCGCGTTTGGCTTTGCTTCCTCAACATGAGTAATCGTTTTTCCATCGAATATTGAGTCGTTGAGGTTAAAATTGATTTTACATAAAATATAAAAAAAAAAAAGTAAAAAAATGAAAAAAATGAATATCATGATCTAAGTTTATGCTAAAAGCTCTTCGCCTTTAAAATGCGTTATAAATGGAAGCGACGTTACTTATCGTTTATTCAAATTCGTTACATTACCGCGCGGGCGAACTTTGTTCTTGTTTTAAAATCGGATTTGAACGAATTAAATTTTATATGCACTAGAGTGAAAATGAATAATTCATTAACCTCGCACTTAAGTGGAAGGTAACTGCCGTTGTTAACTGGTTTAATTCTAGTTTCTTGATTTATTTCTAAAAATGGCATTACAACTACTTGCTCGTCAAACAACGTCAATTAAACAAGTACAGTGACACAAAATCGAACACGTGTCTCGAATGACAACACATAACAGGCTGCAATGAAAACATAATAACGAAACGATAACAATAACTGAGGGTTACACTACTTAATATCAAAAGAGAAAGTAAAAAATTGTTGGAAGTTTTAGGTACACATCGACTCAAGCAATCATATTGTTACGAAAACCAGACCTTTAATAAAACATGAAAACTACGCGATTTTCTAGAAAACGAAATTCATTCTCAGGCTTCACTTGCCGCAAGATTAACAGGAACTCGCGGAGAAGAGGATTAATAGGAAAATGTCTCAGTGAAACTAGGTGTAGGTAACTTGCTAATAAAAGGGTATTTAAGCAGAACATGTGGAGAACGCATAGTTAATTGAGTCGAGAGAGTTGAATCTTAATATTCGTACGGTCACAACAAGCATTATAAATATATAGGTTCCCGTAATTAATTTGTAAATAGATCTTCTCTAGAATTACAAATAGAGCCTATGCTCTCCTAAAAATTGCAATTCGGACCAAGTAACGTAAATTCACAAAATGCGTTTCACTTAACAAAATCAAATATTCCATCGGCAATGAACTACTGAAAGTTATCTTTTTAGAAACGGATCCCCACACAGGCTTGTACGAAATGTAGGCAATTGTAGGGCTACATCTGCTTTAGATCGCTAAATTTGAGAGAAAATATACTCAGGTGCCCATCGCATTGAGATCTCTGCAGTTTCTAGATGTCTTTGTGAGTGGACAACAGGAACTTTTCAAAACTCATTTGTAGCGTAACGTAGTGCGCACCATAGGTCAACGCTCTTAACGTTTCTTTACTTCTATGTTTTCGACTAGCCCTTCAGGGGACGTCTCCTATACCTGTGATATAAAAGTAGTGATCAGGAAGGGTTGTGGGTAGACAAGAGAAGGAGAGAAGACAACAGTAGTGCAAGCAGTAGTGTACGTTCGACTTGAAAGCGGCAACATTTGGCACGATGAGAAATAACACTACTAGTGATTATAGAATGATGAGTGGCGATTTTTGCGTCATGCGGTTTGCGGGGCCTTCAAGAATGAGTGGATGAGAGCACCGACAAAACTGAGTAGTCCCGTTAATTGACTTGACTGGCGGACAAATCTCGTTTATCTGTTGTTCTTCATGTGCCTATAGGTAAACACATCAAATTCGATATGACAGCATCGAGCTGGTTTTGTTTGGGTATTTTGTCGTCGTTTATGAACATTCAAGCCTTTCATTGTGTGTGATCGAGGGTCTTCAGGCAAGATCTAGAACCCTCTTCCCACAAACACGAACTCTATTTTCATTTCCAATTTCAGCGAGGTTTTGCAATCCTCTGGCAAAATACACTGTACAATATTTTATGGCATCTTTTCGTTTAATGATCGAATCAATTGCATCGTCTAAGAATGCGAAACATGCTTAGGAGCGTACCACGTCAGTTATATCGGCATTTACTGCATATTTTACTTTAATGCTTTCAAAATTTCTTTGACGGATTTCACATTATGGGGCTGGGGATCGTCATGCCAGAAATCATTCTATAATGCCTTTTAACAAGTTACGTCATGTTGGTTAGATGATGATGTCCTTGAGTTGGAATTAAGTTACTCTTCTCTCTCTCTCTCTTTCTCTTTATATCTAAAAGATTCCCCCAAATAGTGGGTCCATGTGCAGTCGGATATTTTTGGAGTTGATTTTTCATAAGTTCTCACTGTTTAGCAGAATATTCGTTGCGCATAAAACAGACAGGGCAACGCTTTACCTCTTTCTTGTTTGTACAAAGACGAACTAAGGACAAAATTTTTGTAAAATCGGAGAAGTCACAATGTTATTCATTTTAACACTTTTCAGCTAATGCTATGAAAAGCGTTTAATATATTCACACACATATTCACATTCATATATTACTGTATAGAGGATCTGTGCGATTATCGCGAAAGCTAGCTTTTTTAAAAGTAGACGAAGGGTGTAATAACTTTTTCTTCGATTACGAGGCTCTGTTTACTATGCAGAAGCATTCACTTATAACAATTTGTTATCCGACTGGAAATGCTACCAAATTGAGAAGACGGATGTTGAAGCAAATGTTGAATTTTACCTTACGCAAGCAACGTTGTGGAATTGAAGTTTGTCCGCAAATTATTCGTTCTTTTTAATTGTCATGTGTGTGTGTGTGTGTTGGTATATAAATGGATTAAGGTGGACAACTTGTGTTGTTGAGATTTTCTAAGCATATCATGAATTTCTCTAAGTAAACAAATGTCTGACTCATTGTGAAAATTTTTTTTAATTTCCGTCTTCTATTTTTTTTTTTTGTTCTACTTATTTATCATTTAATAAAAAATTGTTTGGTTTATTCACTATGCTTTTATAAAATACTTTTAAAAAAAGGAAACCTCTGTAAAATGTTCAGCTTTCTTTTGTTTGTTGCTTAAATGGTTCCTTAAGTAGTGAGTAAAAAAATTATATAAAAAATGGATGTAGGCGTGGCAAAAACTTACGTGGTTCAAAGATTCGATTTTTCGACCATTGTTGTACAAACGTGGACGGTTATTTGAAACTTTAAGCAGGTTTTTGTCGAACAAGGATTTTTCGTAAGGAGAAGCAGCATGACTCCAATAATATTTATTCGTTTCTTTTGAACTTTCAACCCCTTGTGAGTACGAGCGGTATTCTCGATACGTTAATTGGAAGATCACTAAGCGACATAAACAAAGGTTTGTTCTTGTTCGGGGTCAAGAACTGAAAGTTTTCCCTAAAATACCTCGCCAGTCAAAGAAAAATCTAAATTTTTAAATAACCGACACTGTTGCTCTAGCTACACGAGTGTAGATAGAATGCTTTGTTTTCATTTCTCTTGTTTTTCTTTTTTTTTTATTTAAATTTGAACCGGTCACACTGCTTGCGTCAGAGTCCCTTAAATTAAGCATACATCGCGATAGTGGTTCATGTCATCCAATTTTTTCATATTTTTCATAAATTATTTTTTCTTTAATCCTTTATAATCTCCACCTACTATTGTTATTCTATTGCCTTTTGTTCTGTACAAAAAAAAAGAAGAAGTTATTAATTAAGAAAATATGTTTAGCTGTTATTGTAGCTCCGTCTCCCTCCCCTCACCTTTAAGAGATTTTGTGTACTCGTCGAGGCTTTTACGGCTTTTACGGCTTTTACTTCGATTTTAGGCTTTAACTTGAAACGATTAAATGTCTTTTACTATTAGAAAAGGATGAAATTATTTGCGAGATTGTTGACAAGTTTGCCATGCACGGGTGTAAGCTGAAGAAAATTTCAAATTAACCGTTAACTTCACTGCTCATATCTTTTTTATATCATATATTGTGGTATTTTAAACTTTCATCTAATAATTTTTATCCTTATCGAAGATGCTTTGCTTGCAATAAATTTGTTAATATAATGTAATGATAAAGTAATGAATGAATTTTTAATTTCAGATCGTCATCACTGTCGTTTCCAATGAAGGGTTCCCCTAGCAAATGGCATTTCGCAGCTCATATGGGAGAATTATTACGTCATACGGGCGATGAAAGCAGCGGCCCAATGGGTTGTGCGAATTTATGGCCTAACTGTCCTATTAGTTCTAAAAAATTAATGCGACTTTCCTATAAAGTTAAATTTTAGTGATGATAAGCTCGATATTTAAATATTTCGTATTCTGTAAGTGTGATGTTAACTTTAGTGTGTGAAAGCTTTCGTTTATTGACTTTTGTAAATAATTTAAAATTAAATTTTTTCACTTTAAACAAATTAGACTAATTGCTAATCAAATATACTTATGCTACTAGCATCTAAGCCGTACATCTAAAAATTATTAAATTAGTAAAATTGTCTCAAAGTAGTTTTCTTTTATTAACATTTTTTGTTTTTTTTCGTTTTTTCATCAAATCGTTCTCAATATTTACATGAATTGCATTTCCATGTATGCAAATGCTTTCGCATCTGCATCAGGCATTTTACTCAGTAAGTACACAATGTCTGTAAATGTTATAACGTTTGTGTATATGTTGTGTGGAAAAACATAAATAGGATTCCATAAATAATTGTTGTTGTAAAGAAAGATTATTGAAATTTGTAGGAAAAAAATAAAACATAAGACGTAAAAAATAATTGAAATTCGTGGACTTTATTCTATCGAAGGAAGTTGAGCTTCACTCTGCGCGGTAATGAAATGAATGTAAGTCTCATGTGTGTACCGAAGAAGACAGTCTTTCGAAGTCTCCCTGTTAGTCCCAAAAGCAGAAATACCTGGTATCTGTCTGTCCTTGCTTTAAATTCAGATGGAATTTTTAATGATAAGTCCTGGGACTAAGTTGGACATTATTTAAACTTAATATTTGCGCAGACCTCTAAAGGCTGCTTTTTTTATTTAAAAAACCTTTGAAAACAATATTCTAATATTCTAAAGTAATTCCGAAGTCACAGTTCTGCCAAATTATTTCCAAGAATGAACTATATATTAACATTTAATAATGTTATATAGTTGGGCAAGACCGATCGTTAAATGCTTTATACTACTTCGCTTTATACCACATTGCACGTATTTTCGTAATAAAATACTAAAAATCATGCCTCGTTACCATCTAAATGCTTACTATCCATATGGGACCGCAAATAAGGGAAGGAGTCCACCACCTAAACGTCCGAACTTAGTAAAATCAATTTTTTATTTAGACGCTTATTTTTGTTATAAAATGCTACAACTTTGGTTTCCTATCACGTAAAGGTATGTAGTTCTTAGGAGACTTCAACATGCAAAAGGGCTCCAAAAATAGACTTATGTGGTCCATACCTACTGTAGGAAATGCGGATGGCAAATCGGTTTCTGAATCAATTTTCAACAATATATTCTAAATATTCGACCTTTTTGTCATATAAAGGCTAATTTTTTGTAAGAACAACCGATAAATTATTCCGCTATTTAGGAAACGATCACAAAAGTGGTCCGATTCAAGCCATTTTCGATAGCGTTCGTCTCTGGACCAAAATGTGTCAGTGTACGAAATTTCATTAAAATATTTGAAAAATTTCAATCCGGTTGAACACAAAAGTACATGGAAAGACATTAGACGTGCAGACGTACAGACATTGTGATATAAAGTAAGAGTTCGAGTCAATTCATAAAATGTGAGATAAGTCGATGGTAAGCATTGCAATTATTGCGATAAAATAAGCAAATCACGGGTTTACTACATTTGCAGTTAACAGATTATTTATTAAATGATTCGTACAATTTATTTAATTAACGGGGCGAAGACACCACGAAATTATACGTTGTAGGAAACTCAGTTTTTTAATGTGTCACAATTTAACATATATATTAAATTTATACCAAACTTAATCGCGAAAGATTTGAAAAAGAATCGTAAGTGCTGGTTAATTAAAACAGTCCGTCAGTTAAAACGTCAACACAGAGCGAGCATCGTGCAAATGAATTTTTTTTCAACCTAAAATTGTTGAAAGATTAGAACCTAGGACCTTGTCGAAACGTTCCTACAAGTTTAAGGCGAATTACTAGATCTACTTACTGTTCGTACTGTTGCTAGCGATTCGAAATTGACCTGCGTGTTAATAGGTGCTTGCATGTATTTTCATCGGCGACATCTATTGGCGAAAATGATCGAGTAAATCGAGCAATGTATCAATGAACACAACGGTTAAATTCGGTAACTTTGATCTTCCTCTACATTAAATAGCAGGTTCCCATTTAGGATTCTTGAGATAGTTAGGATCGAGCGCTTATAATTGCATTTTCGACCTTCATTGCGTTTGTTGTTTAATTTGATGGAATCTGCTGCCAAAGTTCATCAAACACATATCCAAGGCCAGATGGTGCAAGAGTTGTCAAGGTTACACTCTTGTAGCTCGAATGAGAAGTTCTGCCGGATTCAGCAGATACAGCGCATGGCTTGGCGCGCAGCGGCGAAATGCGATGCCAAGTGCGATGGCTGTCAAACCACTATCGTTCGTTCGACACGGTATCGCCATGTGTCCAGAAAGGTAATGGAAAATACATTGATTGTTATTTGTATATATATTGCAGCAATTGTTCTCGATAAACGCTTGTTTCAAGTAAAAAAATAGAATTGGAAGCAATCATGCAAGGACTTAATATTTGAAAATGATAGCAGCATAAAGAGTGCGGTTGGAAATGGGGCATAGAAATAATTTTAATGCAATGTAGGGCAGTCCACCTTTTTGTATTTGTAATAGAAATCGTAATTAAATGATATAACAGAAATAAACAATCGACGTTATTTAGTTTTTTTTTACGGTTACAGGGATGTTTCTGTTCACTCTCTTTCCTCGCTTTTATATGAAATAAGTGAATATTTCCATGCATGATATTTATGTCTTTCAAATGTCGTAAAGAAAACTTGACGAATTTTGCCAAATTCGAAAATGTTTTCACTTCTTTCAACTCACGTAATTGAAACACGTACAAATAGCAGTCCTAAAAAATACTTCGAACGTCAAACAAGTTTTACATAAACAATTATAATGAATACTGTACTGTACAGTGCAATGCATTGTCATACTACAATGGTTTCATTTGCTATTATTGTAGTTTTCAAGCGCGTTATGTAATCCAACTGGTGGTGGTATTTGTTAAATAAAAAATAAAAACAATTTCTATATAGTCATAATACTATTCATGCCATTAACTGTGAAATCCGCCAACTAACGTCTGCGCTGTGGTTTAAGTTTTATATGGTCTTGCAGCTGACCGAGTATCGCTGAGTCTGATGAATTGCGTGCATACACATTGCACTATTGCCATCATTTTTTATTTCTCTGTTGCTGTTGGTGGTTGCACTACATTTTTTAAATCTCTAATCTAATATTTATCTCTTTGGTAACACCCATGATATCGGCAAAGTTTATATGCTCTTACTTAACATTAGATTCCAAATCTGTCTTCCGGTGCATAGCAGAATGTTTAAAAGGGCATTGCGGAAGAGAGCTAATCTGCATTCACTCCAACAGTCAAGCTGCTGTAGAGGCTTTGAAAGGTCACACATTAACCTCTAGGAATGAGCACAATGAAGTGCACCTATCTTGGGTATCCGGACATTCAGCCATCTAAGGAAATGAAATCGCTGACTGTTCGGCGAACAGGGGAGCCCACAATGCCGAACCTAGCAGGTGGCGCGATCCATAAGAAAACTAAAGGTGAAGGGCTAGCGGCACGAGTGCACGCAATAGGTAGATGCCTTTTGTTCACTAATTTAAAATTACAATTGTCTACGTTATACGTGTCCGTAATTGCGAGAGAAAACTGAAATTCTACATAAATATTTTCGAATAAATGCTGCCTTACACTTAAAGCGATCCGCGTTCAAAGTTCATCACCTCGGTTCTGAGACTAACACAACATCGAAGAATACAAAATATTTTCATCAGTAATTTATTATCGACATTTCAATCAACGCTGTCGGAGAATTCACAGAGAAAATGCTCTTTGTCCTTTTAGCGGGACGTCTACAATACAAACATAACCGAACGGTTTAAAATGCGAGTGTCTACGATTCGCTATAAAACATATTAAGTTTTGTGACTGATTATTGTTGGTTTTATGAGGTTTGCCTAGTTTTGGTTTGGTTGATTTTCTGCGTTTTTCCGAGGTAACACATATTGGTTGCCTTTAATGTGAAGCTTCATAATCTTTGTAATTAACTGTAATCTACGTAAGCTACATATGAAAACAACTAATTCCGTCTCCTTCTGAAGACATCTTTTCAATTTTTTGTTAACGAAAACAAAAGAAAAAAAGCGAAAGACAAATGCGGAAATACATCTGTCACTCTTTCATATTTTTTTGTTAAGGAAATACTTTATAGCAAATTATGTGTTAAAATGAACAAAACAAATTTTTAATCGAAATGCAAGCACTAAGAAAAATATGTTTTCTTACTTTATATCTTCGCACAAACTGATATCTTATCTGGCGATAATATTGAATTCATTTGATCCCAATAATCGCTTGACCTTCTTTAAGAAAGAAACCCGAACAAAAATCAAACGAAAATATATCAATCACATGCCAATCTGCTTCTACCAAAAAAAATAGAGGATATTATGCGTAATTATAATAGCTTTTCTATAGCCTTGCCTTGTCTTCCTTCAAATCTAGCTGTAAAGCTACATGCTGATGTTTCTCTGATAACTAATAGAATTTGCAGAAAAACCCTAGAAGTATTACAGGTCCACAGAGGCATAGAGAGGGAGAGAGAGAGAGGGAGAGAGATAGAAATAGAGAGAAGAACAAATAATAACCAACAAGCAATTACAAGCAGAGTTTAGTTATAACCAGTCAGATACGACGAGCAGGGGGTGATATTTAATATACGCTCTTAGTACACGTAGCTTCAATGAAAAGTAGTACCCAACTTATGTATTTGATATAGAAGATGTGTTTGTGGCATCGAAAAATCTAGAGGTAGAAGCAAGCAAACCATCCACATGCGGCTGGATTCATTAAATCATCTCGACCTCATTAAATCATCTTGACCACAGACTTGCTCAAGGTTTTTGCTTTCTTCGTAGTAAAATTGTAAAATATAATACCCATTCTTTAGCTTTATACCCATCACCGAAGGATGAGGAGAATATTCATTTTGTCGAAATGTTTGCAACGCGTAGAAGAAAGTTTCAAAGATTTAACGCAATATATATATTCTTGATCGGCATCAAATTCTGAATTCATTTGAACATGTCCGTCCGTCCATCCGTCGATGTAATGTCTATTTCTCCTGGCCGCAAAGATGAAGCTGTCGACTTGAATACAGAATTGGAAGCTCTTGCACGCAGATTGATATTAAAAATACCGATCGCATGGCACGCCTACAGCACCACGTAAACTGAGAACACCGTAGAAACAAGCTTCAAAAACCCCATAAAGTGTATAAGCTCTCGGTCAGTTTCAAATTAGGAATGCAAGTAAGCATGTCCGTCTTTCCGTTTGGCCATCTGTTCGTCGCTCCACCGCGTTGCATCTGTGGTAGATGAAGATATCGCCTGCAAATTTGCAAAAGAATTTGGAATTGACGCCAGCTTTTCAAAACACACGTCTACATTGCTCACACACCTATGCGAGAAACACATTTCTTTTGAATATGAAAAAGATCCCCGTCGTAGTTCTTTTACATGTTTGTCCCTTTTAAGATAGCGGATCATTTTTAAGATCATTTTCTTACTTGTTTCATTTACTTTTGCAAACCATGAAAACTAAGAAAATTGGAGATGAAAATATCATTTTTAAATTGCGGGTCAATATAACATTATCTGATTTGTGTTGCTCGACATATGATACCAAATATCATCTAGCGATAAAAGTCTCCCACCATTCTTTCTTCCATACCTAGTACTTTGCTAGCATCACGTAACAGACTGGATAACATCCAATCGCATATGTTCGTAGATGTCTTTATATTAAATATCCGTATATATCAAAAAAATCAATCGATTTCGATCTGTCCATGTATGAATAACTACTCAGTCTCGGAAAGTGCATAGTAAATAAAGTTCAAATTTCAAGGGCATTGAACTTTAACTCATGGGTTCAAATGCGTTTCATGACAACTATAATTTTGCTGCTTTTTGGTTTCTGTTAACATAATAAACTGTCTACGAGCGAAGAAACAGGATCTATCTCTGTTTTCATAAACGATAAACGTAGTTTTTTGTCTTTTAATTTTTCATTAAAAACTTTTTCCAAGAAATCTCTGAAGGTTTCGAATATGAATTTCAGTCTGACACATATTGATTTTATTTGCGTTAAATTGAACTCTGAAGGAAAATAGTTTCTTCACAGAATGTTTGCTGCATTTGCATAACTCTGACAATTCGAGGCGTGGATAAACGGATAGTCGAGCACACACTCATTCATGCGTCTTGTTGTCCTTAGAGTTCTTCAGAAAGTTGACAATTAATTCCAAAAAGGATACCTCCAATGGCAAAAAAAAAAAACCCCGGCAGACATAAATTTCAATTTCTGCCATAAGGAAAAACATAGACATTTTTTGCCTAGAAAACTAGATAGTTTTGATACCATAGTATATTAAATTGATATTGTGTTCTGTAGCTGATTTTATGATGTCCATAGGATCAGCCGTTCCCCGCAAAAGTTTGAGCAGTCAAACAGAACGTGCTGTAAGCATTTGTCCACAATGCCAGATAGGAGGAGAAGAAGACTTCTTTAGGATTGGTTGATATTTAGTAATTGCGTGGGCAAGACGAATTCTCGAAAATGTTTTGATTTTTTCAATATTCGTTGCATATAATGGTGGAACTAGGTGAGGATTCTTTGTAAATTTCCTTCCGAAGTATATCTGAAACTTCCCCATGATATGGTCCATAATTAGAGATGCAGAATTAACAGATTTCGACGCTCGATCAGCTCGCTCATTTTTCAATAAAGCGTTAATTTACTATCGTCTGTTGTAATGGTGCGCCTTAATTTGCTGTTGGTGCTCCAGATCGAAGTCGATGGGTCCCGAACAGCTAAAAGTTTTGAGTTCGTATTTATGAGCAAGCTTTGGAGCTTGCAGGACAGATAACCCTGGCTTCGGTTGTGAAAGTTGAAGCACTTCATTGTGAAGTACATCATTAAGAACAATTTGTCCTGAAGCATCTACGACCCGTTGAAAACCTTTGGATTTAGTGCCCTCTGTATGTAGAAGATGTCAACCGCTATTTTCCAGTATTTGGTTGGTGGGTTTTTTGTTTTTCATGAAGATTCCTGACGAGTGTTTTCTTTTTTGTACATAGGGAGCAAAATGTCATGACAGAGGCTTTTCTAAATCTACGTCCGTTTAAGGTCAATATATATATATACACAATATATATAACAGCAATACAAGTACGTTTCCAAGAATTTTTGCAACAACTTGTCATCAAAATGTAATAAGAGTTTAAGGGTTGAAAGGGGAACATCCCACACAACAATCCATTGCGACTTCGTATGATTTACTTTGGAAAAAAGATTTGTTGCAAACTTAAAACGTACATATTTATATAAGTTTGTAAGTACCAGTTGGCAAAAGATGTTCGCTTTCGCCATCCTGACAATTACGTAGGTGTCTATGACCGCAATATTTATTAATTAAACAGGAGCTGCGACATCAAATTTATAAAAAAATACTATAACGTATATATACTTAATCTTAAAATGAAAAAAATAATTTTTTCTTCAGCTTTGACGATTAGTAAAAGTAAATGTGACGATTTTGTAATAAAATATAAACGACTGCCAATGTCTGCTATAATCGTGCGAAAAGGTGGCATAAAACCAATCAATTCGTATAATAACAACAAGACATGAATTTTGAATAGTTTCACTGTAGGATAGGTCCGTTATATATTTGGTTTTGACAAAAATAAGAAAACAAAAAAAAAAAATAAATAAATAAATAAATAAGTAAATAAAAAGCAATCCAACCACGAAAACTAAACCCATATATAAAACAAATACACTTTCACTACTTGAAAGCAAAAGCTGCCAAACTGCTTCCTAGACTTCTATTAATCGACATCAAAACTTCCTCAAATTATGAAATGATTTATGTTGAAGAGAAATAACAAAAACTTGGTCAATTATTTACAAACCAAAAACAAAAACAAAACAAAAATCTATCAACAAAAGCATAAGTAAGCAAAGTAAGTGAACCGCTTTTTCTTTTCTTTTTTATTTTTGGAGTTTTACGTAATCATCGCTGTGCTTATGGTTAAGTGTTACTATCTGCCGCTCTCTTGATAGCTGGTTTTATGTTTGTTTAGTTACGACTCTTGAGCGAGACTTTTAGGCCAACCTTGTCTGCATTTCAAAGTTTATTTTCAATTCAGTTACAAAAATAAGCTGAAAATAAACGGGTGTTGAAATAGAGACCAAGAAGTGTTTTACTATTTGTTGCAAGCGAGAAGTAAAAGCAGTGTGGAAGAAAGGAGAAACCAAACAAAAAAAAAAAAAAAATTAAAGAATAAAGAAAAAAACAACAACAATCCATTTTCTTCATTACGTAATAATGAATTTGAGACAAATAATTTCTTTATGTTCATTACCAACAGTATACGTTGTTTACATTCTTCTGCTTGAATATGTGGATAAAGGTTTAGCACAGAATCCTGATCCTTTATTTGAGTTACCCGTGCAATTAATCGGTTTCCCGGTTATTGTCTTATCGGTTCGTTTATCGCAATTTGCGAAAAAACTCGCGTACTCATTGAGCCCAAGTAAGCTGCGTTCTTCATTAGGTTATTAATGCATTAAAAAAAAAAAACACCATTCGAAGCAAAATTCGAAAAACGAGAATCTGATGCGAATTTCCGATTCATTTTCATTTTCTTTCTTTTATCGTCTGATGTAAATGTAAAGATTAATCACATAACCGCACATACATAGTTTTTATTTTTTTTCCATTTGCCTATTTTGTAACTCTTTCGAAAACCCGATCTTTTTTTTTAGCTATCATTTACCAGCCTTTGTTAGATGTTTTTTGTTTTTTGTTTTTTTTTCTTCATGTGCTTGTAACACTTTTTGCGTACTTTAGTTGCTTTACTTTAAAGTGGATTTTATTTTTCACACTCTCTTCTACTCTCTATGACCTAAAATGTGAACTAAGCTGCTCTCTTGTTTATATCATTTATTTTTCAAATTAATAAAAATATAAAACAAGACGAAAAAATTTAACTTTCGTATGTAGACTTAAACTTTACTCGTTAATCGTAGTCAGCCAATTAATGTTATTTATGTTATTTTAGTTCAATATCGCTCTGAGTCATGTCTTCAGATGGTGAGTGAAGTACAAGTCGTAAAATTGATTTAGGATGACTCACAGCTTAGCATCATTTAACATCAGAGGAGGATAAATTTAAGTTTCGTAATAAAGTTTTTCGATTTTGTACTCTTGACATCATAATCATGACCTACATATATATCCTGAGTAATTGTAACAAAAATCATTCTTGGGAAATGTGCTTTTTGTTTGTCAGTGAACAAAGAGCCATCGTTAACAATATGGCATGAAGAGGTTGTTATCAAGATTTCTTCTTAGGCACGTATGCGAGCCGGTTTTTTTCTCCTTTTTTTGATTAAGTCTATGCCGGCAAACGCATAACTGCAGCTGTTGTTGATAATGCAAAATTGGTACGAAATTCACTATACATTATGAGAACAACAAATTGGGTCAAGGCGAACTTGCATGTGAAAGTTAGTTAGGGATAAATTCATTTAAAGATTACATTAAATTAAAAGCAAAGGAAACGACATTGAATTTAAAACTAAACTAAAAAAAATAAAAATAAAAATAATAATTCTCCCCTGTATTCAAACATTCATATGATTTTTTATAGGCACTTATCGTTCGCGTAATAAACGAGATACCGCCATGTTGGCCTATAACGCGGATATAGCCCAAAAGGAAATTTTACGTGAATTTGGACCTAGAGCTTGTGTCTTGGCGGAACCGTGCCGGGTGCACGCCTCTCGTCCTGGCCATTACAGTAACACTCGACCCAATTGGCCACAAGTGTTCAGGTAAGGCATTATCATCCATCTCTGCTTTCCTTTCATGCAATAAATCTTTTAATATAAAACTTGCACTTAACTTCATGGCTCATTGGTATTGCACTTGTAAGTAAATAGCAATAACAACAGCATAATGATCTTCACTTAAAGTGCTTTGTCATGTCCTTGGCTTTGTTGATTTCGCCCTGAGTTGTCATTATATTGTTAATGTTTCCGTCTCTCTGAGCATGTAATGTATTTTCTTTTTTATTTTTTTGTTTTGGTTCTTTTGCCCTTGAAATCTTTTCCAATCAACTTTTATTTGAAAAATGCCAACTCATTTGTATATAATTTAATGTCTTTACTTGTTCAATTGGTTTCCACTGCAACATGCACAACTTGTTCAAAATGTTTATTTGTCTTCTTTGTTTTTTTTTTTCTCTCTTGATTTTGTCTTTGCTCGTAACAAAAGTTCGATGATTTAACAACTTTTTGTAAGGTCTTGTTCTCCGTTAAATTTGTTGGAAGAAAGAATGCAGTGATTCCGTGGATGTTTTTTTCCTCTTACGAATTTTTATTAATGAAGATATTAAAAAAAGGAAAATTAAAAAAAAAACTTATGGCAGAAGGTTGCCATTGCATTGGATTGGTAAGCGCTTGAAATGAAAATTATATATATGTGCAAGCGATGCATCGCCAGGACTTGCATATGGAATCACTAAGTTACTCTCTTAAGATTGTAAGAGCCTTCTCCTAATCGCCTTAAAGACGCTTTGGTGGGATTTTCAACCGTTGTCTTCTAGTTGTCTTGCTTTGCGATTTCTCCCAAGCAAGATGTGGTTATGTTCAAATAAATCCGAAAACCCACTCCCTGCTCATAGAGAGAACTACACACTTGCTGTAAGTTGCGCGAATGACGCACTGCTGATATGATAATGAGACAGTTGTTTTGCTGTAGGTCTGCTGCTTGATAAACAAAGTTTGAAGTATTTTTTAGATAATTTCTTTAAGACAGCACTTGATCAATGTCTACTAAAAGCGTGATGTCGATTAAAGAGAGTTGTAGCAAAATTTATGGCTCAAAATGGTTTAAGTTTTCTGAAAAGCTGATAATCAGTTTTCTGTACGGTATTTGTTATTAATAATAAAATCTTTGTTCGTACCGTAGAAGACTAAATAATTATTGTTAATAGCTTTTGTATTCAGTTTAACAATTCTTATGCCTGCACTCATCTATTTGTATAAATTGGTCCGATATATGTATATTGCCGTTAAATTTTGTAATACAATTCGTTTTTAAAAAAATATATGATGTTGCGACAATTGCTACACATTCGACAACTAAAAGTTAATAGGGTTTCAGGTATGGATGGATGGACGTCCACTAACTGATTGACTATAATTGCACATGCATATGATCGGGTTCATTTCAATCTATCTGGGTACGGAAACGAGCAATCGCATCTGGGTCGCATCGGCGCTTCGAAGCCCCGAAGAAAGAAATAGTCGAAAAATCCCTCTCCGAATCTAACGCATGACACTTTGGCGTGGTTTTGATAGCAGTATAGCGTAATATGGAATCGTACCTTCTCAAAAAATTTTGAAGTTAATGCTACGAATATGGAAGATATTTATTCTCATCGGAATAGCTCGCCTCTATTGTCATGTAGCCCATAAAACAATGACTCTATGAGAAAGGACTTGAGAACTTAAATGATACCTCACTTGTTACGCGACCAGATATTTTATGCAGTCTACAACATATTCTTACTTAGTTTAGTTAAATATATCAGTAAATTGGCATAACGATCCAGTTCACCTTAATGCGAAACTACATAAAAACCAATGCGCGTAGTTTTCATTGATATTTGTCTTTTGAGTTAAGCTTTGGCTTATTTATTCCTGACAATTAATATTTATAGGAAGTAAGTCCACGTTTGCAAAGGAGCTTATAAGTGAGTATGAGTTTAGCGAGAAAGGAGAGAAAAGAAAAAGATATCATAAAATTTGATAATTAATGTTAATTTTCTTCTGTCTCTCTGTCTGTTCGAGTTACTTTACTATTTCTTGCGATTTTCTTTTACTCGTAACTCCATATACGGCAACCATAAGTGTGATTTTCTTATGCACTCATTTACACATGAAATCTATCCCTTCGCGTCTCGCGTTGTCGTAACGTTGTCGTTGGCACGACAGACAGATAGATAGAGAGGAACTTTTTTACGACTCCTTTTTCCATTTACGGAATTTCAGTTGAATAAAAACTGTTGTTTTTTATTTCTCATAATTTTATGAGTTTTGCACAATTTACATAAATTAAAGCTGCTCTTAAGAGGGAAAAATCAATAAAAGTTAGCTATCGTTATGTATATAGCTTAACAATGCGAACGATTGAACAAATGTATGCGCAAAATGTTACTGACCTCATATAACATATTACATATAACATATAATCTTAAATTAAGAAAATTCAAATGAGAAATAATTTAAAATTTAATTTCAGTTTATTGAGAACTGTATTTTTAATGTAAATATAAATACACACACACACACACACACACGCACACAAATGAAAAGTAAAATTTTATAAAAAAAAAAAAATGGGAAAAGGTTGCATATAAGCTCAGGTAAATTGTGATAACATATTTATTTATTAAATTTCAACTTAAATGAAAATTCATTTCAAAATGATGGGAGAGAGAGGGAGAGAGATTGGTGTAGTAAATGTTGCCCCAGGATATTGTCTTGCTAAAGTGAAATTTGCAATTCGAAAAACCTGGCCTGACCTAACGCTCTCCCCAATGCGTCGATGATATTGTACCATATTACATTATTTAGTTTTGCAAAACTTTAATGACATTTTGTTATTAAATGTAACTTTTTGTCAATGTTTCATAATTATTTCTCTTGTTTTCTATATATATAAATATATTTTTTTTTTTTTTTTGGTAAAATCTGCTTTTGTTGGTAAAGTTGTCGGAACATTTGTTGCATACAAATATGAAATTACCATACAATGCATTCACTTCCGTAACTCTCGAACAGAGCTTTGTGCAAACTTAACGTTTGCTGTATAAGAACATAAGCATATGCATATGTGTATAAAAAAAAATTTAATAACTAAAATAAACTCTTCTTCATCTCTTAGCAGTCCCTTTCGTATTATGCAAACAAAATCACATTAGACAAGAGACCGATTATATGTTCGATTTAGACCGAATCCTTTTCATGTACACATCGTTTATATCAAATATTTGTCGAAAGCTTCGTTAGATAGCTTCGCCATCATTGAAGGTGTGTAGCGAAAGTAGCGAAAGTGACGAAACTATCCCTAACTATAGCAAAATGAATGGATATCCTAACGTATAAACATATTTCTACGATATTCTGATTGGAAATTTTTTGCTTGAAAGATGAGAAATATAGTTAGAATTGTCGCGGTATCCGGTCGAAGCGCGTTCCATACTCTTTGTTTTCTTTCCTTCTTTCGTTATACACATTTTTCTTTACTTTTTTTTTTAACTAAGTTACACTCTCTCTCCTCTCTTTCTCCTCGTCATTCTTTCTGCCTTTATGAGGTAATAGCCACAAATGCGAGATCATCCCGCTATCATGATATCAAACAATCGACACGAATTTTTCTTGTTTTTTTTTTGTTTAAATCATATGCGATTAGACAAAGATGTACATTTTTATAAGAGAGATGTACGTATGTCCATAATACCGATGTAAGAATACTTCGATGTCCCGCTAAACACGATCTTTGAGTTAAAGTTTATGAAAAAGGTTAACGTTTGACTTTAAAGGGATCTTCTGTCAATTAATCCGATAGCAAATCGCGATCACGATTAAGGTTATTAACTATATAAGATTTTATGCATTAACTATATAAGATTTTATGTGCATCTTAAGCGCAAATTGCTTACTCAAATTGTTTCAAGCTGTGCCGTTTTATCTAGAATCGTCAAAAGGTCAGGTCGGTTCAAATGGCATTCGCTACATCGCTATTTGACAAAAGATTTTCGAAACATTAGGTGCTTGTAGAGAATGTAAAGAACCGTGAAAATTATTATTAATTAAGTGAAAATCGCAAAATGTATACGTTCACCATTTATTTCATCATACTGCTGCGCTGGCCCAGAAAGCTTGTTGTAGTCTTATCTGATCCTCCACTATAGAACAGTTTACCTTAGGCTTAAATTGCGAATTTTGAATGCTTTGCTTTCGCGCGTCTCTGTCGACGAATCTTTACACTTACGTTGTCTAAATGGAATGAAAATTTGACTTTGGTTAAGAACCGACTTGCCGACCGGCCGACTCTTTGTAGTAGGATGCAGACGGAATGTGAAAGTTAATACACCATCCACTAGTGGAGACTGAAGGTTCTCTCTTGATATCTTCTGTGCTTGACACATCGCAACTTTACTTTGTATTAAAAATAGTAGCTTTTATCGGAATGCGGCAAATAAAAATAACAAAATATAACAAAAAAAAAAAAAAGAGAAAAGGAAAGGAAAGGAAAAATATTGAAATAAAAACGAGAAAGCACAAATGTTAGAAGTGCAAAGTATTTTACACTTTTTGTTGGTTGAAAGCAGAACAAATTTACGCACACAGTCATGCATGCATTATGTTGTTATTAGAAACTTTACTTCAAGTTTTTGTTTTAGGGGTTTTACGTTTATTCCTTCTGTTTTTTTTTTTTTTTTTTAACTCGTTATTATTTAGGTTTCAGAAAACTTTTGATTTCAACAATGCTTTTGTTTTGATTTTCATTTTGTTTTTTCGCTTTTTTTTTTTTTACTTTTATTATATATTATGGAAATTTGTGCTTGTTTGCGCACTCATATGTGTGTTTTTGAAATCCGTATTGTATTAAGTGTCGAAATGCATTAGAGAGAATGTTTTGTCAGTCCTTAGTTTTTGTTTTACTATTTTTATAATGAAATTAATACCTTTTCTGTTCTGTTTCTAATTTAAGACATTTGTTTCTTTTAACTTTTGGTCTACAATAACTAGGAGACTTGTCTTTGCGACAACGACGGAGTGAGAAAGCGAGAGAAACGGGGCGAGTGAGTTTGCGAATATTGCAAATAATGCGAGTAAAAGTTGTTTTGAAAATGTCGCTATCGCGTACGGAATTTTTCGTTAATTGGACAAAAAAAAAGAAAAGTGATATCATTTTTAAGATATTTCATGAAACGCTTTATTTTTCGCATCAAATAGGTGTTTAAGAAAGGTACACCTTCCTGTAATAAAAGGTATCCCCTATGTAGATAGCTGAGCTCAGCTTTGCACATGTCAGCCATATAATAATAGGAAAAGGGGTTAGTGAAGCACCCTGTATTCTCTGCATTTATCACATTTCTTTTTTCTTCTTTGCGTATCTGCATTAACGTAATGAAACTCCTGCCCTGTTTAGCCTTTTTCAATAGCGAAAGAGAAGAAGAAAAGAAAAAGCAAGTAAGGAAACAATATTCGGCTATCGCCGAATCTTTCATACCCGCCATCTTTGTTTATGTTCAATTAGAATATGCGAAAATATTTAATAATTCTGGCAAATTTGACGCGCACATTTTCATTTTCACGGCCAGACAGACAGACAGACAGACAGACAGATAGATGAGCATTCTTAAATCAGTTGAGAATTTGCTACTGATCAAGAATGTGTAAAGTTTATCGGGTCTCTCAAGCCTCCTTCTGACTGTTGTAATCATTTTGACAAAATGAATGTATCGCCCCCTCCCCCCATCCGTCGGTGTAAAAAACCAAGAACAAATGATTAGGAAATCTTCAACCGTACAAACACAGTTGTAATTACAAAGTGTATGAATTTTTTCACGTTCCGTGTAATACAACAATTTAATGTTGTTACTTAAAATCGACGCGACTACTTTCTCAACGTGGCTGAAATTGTTCATTCGGATTGAAAAACAAAAGAAATGTTGACTATTTCGCTTTTTCCATCATTCAAGCTTCATTAGTTTTTATATTTCCGCTTTAACGATGTCGTTCTACAACATTTGAATACGAAACTTTTCCTTGCAAAATGTAATAAAAGTAAGCGCTACCAGCGAAACAGTTGGAGTGAGTTTACTTGTTACTTTTTCTCTTCCTCTTCCTCTTTCTCTTTGTGCTTTGTGCTTTGTGCTTCTTCTCATTTTACAATTAAACGGGTCAATTCTCATTTAAACACGGTCTGCCCTTGTCGAAAACTCCCAGTTTAAACTTTAGACAAACTAAGTCGCCTCACTCCTGCTTTATGGATTCTTATAACTTCTATAACTAAGGTCCAATTTTTTCTAAAGTTAATTGCTCACTTTCTGAAATCATCAAAATCCAAAGATGTTTAATATAGAATTCGCTTTAGGGATCAGCAATCTCTTTAATATATATGTGCGCGTGTTTCCATCAATTTGATGAAGTAAAGCCTTGTTTTTACCCGAAGAATGCAGTCCTTGTAGCTTCAGCCGTCCATATTCTTGTGAACAATAAATTAGTATGCACATCTGCATATAAACATACATACGGAGACTGGTGGTACTTCGTAGATTCTTATCTCCCTTGATTAGAAAAAACTGTTTCATAAGTACAACTACACTTTAGCAGTAGCCTGTACGATTACAGGACGCCAATATACTCAACCTACCCCCTACAAACGTATGTCCTATCATTTTCTTCCGCGCACCACTAATACGCATTGTTTAGTACAATCAGTTCGTAGTGTTTTGCAAAAGCTTAATGAAGCGCCTACCCTTTATCATCACCACGGTCGCCACAACGCGGTCGACAGCGCTATAAGCTTTGATATCCTCTAGCCTACGACCAATTATCTTCCGAGATTCCTAGCATAGTCGAGCACACTGTATTAGAACGTAGCATGCTGAACTTCTTCTTCAAAGTTCACATAACTTGGGCATACCAGGGAACTTTCATGTCCGAATTTGTGCAGACACTTCCCTTAACAACAATGGCCACCTTTGACATTACTTGTTGTAGTAATTCACGTCGCTTTGCTATCTTCTAGTCAATTGCAAGGGGGCGACTGGGCACATCTATCTATCCTCTCTCGCTCCTTTTCGTGTGTTCGCTGAGATCCAACGATGCTTTTCTTTGAAGACTTTCCTTTGCAGGAGCGTTTCATCTCATGCGACCACAGTTTAACTGGCATTGCTTGTGCAATTATCAAAATCACTTCTTCGGTAATAGCGCGAAAGCCTCATATTTGTATTACAGCATCAAGGCTTTAAGTTGTAAGCAGCTTCCTGGATGCGGTCTTCACAGTAAGGGTCCCAGCTAACACTAACACTAGGGAATTGTGTACGACACAATTGACGTAATCAAGTCAGATATTATTTTTCTTACAGCAACTCTTAGATGTACAAAGCGTGGCATATTCGACTTCAAGGACGATTGCCGTCAATGTCATTACTTCATATTCATTGCGCTGCTTCAAAGTTAGCCGAAAGCATTTCATGATGTTCAAGCTCTTAAGCGAAGCAGATGGTGGGATGTTGTGATTACCATCCAGCCGTCCCACTGTCTCCAGCTTACTTACTAACAACGTCACGCTTTTGTGCTTCGCTGTCTCTAGACGCACTACATCCAGTTCTGTTTTTAAGTGCGCTATTGCGTCCTTTCACTCGAGTAATTTGTTTGGCTACGACGTCTAGAGCTATGCCATCAATAAAACCAACTGCTCTAGCTTCACTGAGGATTATAAGTAATATTTCATAACAAGGGACTACAGACCAATTCCTGCGGTCTTTCGCTGTGACCTCATAAAGCTCATACATAAGCTTGCGGTTCGGAAAGCAGCTCGGTAGTACGCCCAAGATGTGATTTTGAATTCTCTTTTCGTATAGGGTTGGTAACAAGATAACACTATCTCTTAACGCCCACTTTTCACCTTATTCACCTATAGGCTTGGTCGCAAAATTCACCACTCTTCTCATAGCATCCACAGAACTTTAGACAATTGATATATATATATAAATATATATATATATATATACATATACATACATATACACATACATATATAAAGTTACGATTTTGATTTCTTGACCGATTTAGTGTACAGAGTACAGAATGAAAGCCTTGCTATCGTAGAAGATTTTATTGTACATATCGCTCCCGATGAATTCAGGAATCGTAATAAAGATTTGTAATTATTCATGTAAGTAAATGTGAAAAATGGCTGCAACAAGACCTCCTTAAAGTCATTAATTAACTCCAAGATTTGAAAAGTAAATCCATGTTTCACTTTCTTAATTTTCCTTTTACTGAACGTCCTTCATACAATACGTAACTACACTTTCCATTTCCCATTTGTTTGCATCTGTTTATTTACTTCCTCTGCTAATCTTGAATAATTTCTCGGTATACATTCAGTTGCACTTGATTTATTAAAAACAATATCATCTTTGTTCAGTACACATATATAGGTAGGTAGGTAGGTAGGTAGGTGTAGGTCTATTTCTACGTATTTTTACTACTACATATACGAATTCATATATATATATATATATGTGTGCACATACATACACATATATGTATATCCTTATTGTTCTGCTCTCAAGTAGGTTCGTGTTCCCTTTGTTTATGAAGAGCACTGCTTACAATAACGGCACTTTATAATATTATATAAATACATAAAATATTTTACTCGACTACTTATAACTTATTATTATCTTTAATCCGCTTTTGCTTGTTGTTGCTACTTTTTTCTCATTTCATGTTATTCTGAATTTCATCTACATTTTAGCTTCATTTTTAAATGTATGCATCTATTGTTTTTCATTTGTTTGTTTGTCTGCTTGCAGTAACTACAAAGTGCAATCAACCGGAACGAAACAATGGTATTTATTGTCTGTATTCATTGGCGATGCTGTGCGTGATGTTCCCCTATGTCGTTTACTGGCCAAAAGGATGCCATGTCCAAATGTTGGACCATTGCCGCCACCGCAACCCCGTTAAACGCTCAACACAATGCAACAGGAAAGTCTCTCTGCAATGTGTATCTACCTCAAGTTTTCTTCATTACACAATTTCATCTTTGCGTAATACCCGGTGTTGTAATGAACGTTTTTATTCCTTTGTTTTCGTTTTTGTCTTTCTTTTCTCTTTCCTTCTTTCTTTGATTTTTTTCCCGTTTTTTTTTTTTTTTTTTTGTTTTCATTTTTATTTTTAAATTTCCATGCAGTAAACCGTTTAAAGAGGGGAAACAAAGGCAAAAGATAGGCAACCAGGCAGACATTTAAGCGTATTAATCCCACTACCGCTAACTAGAATGCTGAGTCATAATATAAAGATGAGATGGTTGGGGGAAGCTACAAAAAAGTTGCTTTTAATTTCTTTAGACGATAAGAGTACTGATGACAGTGACTGTACCATGAATTGAAGAATAGCTGAGTAAGAAGACCATGATAAGCTAGATGGGTGGGAGGGAGTATGTTTATCAACCACAAGTACGATATTTCGAAACACAAAAAAATTATAAATTTTTTTTTTTTATTTTTTTGTTACTTTCCTTTCCACTGACGTTGCAATTGGCATTACGTTTGGCTGGTCAGTCAGTCAGTCAGACGGCTGCACGCACACATTTCACTTGATTTTGTGAGCAGTAATTTAAAGTGGAATGCAAATAATTATGTTGCATAAATTAAACAAATGCTATTGACATGTGGTATGTTCTCGTCAACAACAAACGAAAAAAGAAAACAAAACAAAAGGGTGCTTACACGTTACATCAATTGAGCAGGGAGTGGAATGAGCGGAAAAATGTTATTAAATTTTTATATATTTGTCTTTAAATTGCTTTTGTTTGAAATCCAGTGGGAGATCATTATTTTCACTGTAATTTCAACCAAACAATAAATGACCAGAGACCAGAATTGCACTCTGTTGTTATAATACCGCTTTTTCTTGCTTTTTCATTTTCCTTCTGTCCGTTCATTTATTTCGTTGCAAACCATTTCATTTTGCTGGCAATCAAGTCAAACTGAAAAAAATGACTGAATATTTTTTCATTAAATTACAAAAAAAATTTTTTTATATAAAGATACATATATATAAAGTACACAGAAGAACAAATATTCAACAAATTTTTCTTAACCATATGTACTGAATGTGTTGCATTCATTACAATAACAACAACCCGCCGTGATAATAACAGCAGTACCGTGTGCGTTAAGCGCCTTATTGTCCAACATTTGTCCAGAAAGATAAATGAAGAGAGCACAAGAGAGACTTTTGCAAGCACATCAGAAAGTATCGGCATTACTGTCACTTTGTTCATATCACATCATTTCATTCCCTGACTGCATGCATGCCTTGCCATGTAACTACACCGCTCAGCATATCTCCATCACCGACAGCCATTTATGGATATTTCATTTTCACCATTTACTGCAGCACAGTTTAATTTTTGTTCTTTATCAAGGGATTTTTACATTTTGGATTTTCCTTCTTTTTGTTTCTCTTATGTTTTCATTTTATTTTATTTTGTAGTTTTTGTTTGCTCTGTATTTTCTGTTTTTTTTGTTTTTTTTTTTTTCTTTTCTGTGGCTATATTACATTTCATTTGGTCGCAATTTAATACCCGTGCTTAACTTGTTGATTTTTGCCTTAAATGGTTTCTGTCTTTACTATATTTTTTTTGTGTTGTTGTTAGTGTTATTCAGTAAATTTATTGCATTGTGCTTCCCTTTCTTCCTTTTTTAGATTTTTTTAATCTCTACCGTTGTTTAATTTCAAATCCAATGTTTATTTTGTTTCCAAACTTTATATATATATATATATATATATATATACACTTATGGTAGATTTAATTTAAAATATTTTTTAATTTATTTTGTTTACGATACAAAGTACATTTATAAGTGTTTGTTGCTTTTTTCATTGTTATTTTAAATAAAATCATATTTTGTATTATCGCCTAAAACTACGTTATTTGATTTGTCAGTATTTCGATGAATGAATTATTATCTACTCATTTATTTATGTATTTATTTATTTTTTCAAGTCGTGAGAGCAATGATTGACAATCCTTAAGTACCTTGCACTCTTATATATGTGTTCCGTAATATTTTACTAATCTTCAAAGAGGGGTCTCAATGAAAAAGCCTAAAAAGAATGAGTAATCAATTATGAGGGAGTGTTTTAAATACCATTTTTTAATTTCCATTCGATTGTGTGATAAATACGTTGCACTTTGCAACAGTAAACTGCAATAATTATTAGAAAAAATAATTCTTTATTTAAGATGAGATTTTCAAAAGTTAAATCCCAATGATTTTACTTCCAAATACGGCAAAACTTCTTGGACCAAATCTGTTTCTCATCTTTCAGTTCATTTGCTTTCGTTTTTCTCCTTCAGAATACTCTAGTAGCTAATCCGTTTACAATCTCAACTTAATCTAAAAAAGAAATGGACTTTGTATAAGAATAGCCCCTCAAATCATTTGAACCTGATTAGCGGAACAGCCAGTTAGAAATACGTCTAAAATATCAATCTAAGGCTTTTCGTCTAATCGTTTCCGCCATGTTTCGCCGTGATTCGTTAGCCCTATCAAGCATTATTCTGGATGACCTGGATTTTCTACTTCTTACAAATCGAAGTCAAGGACTCAAGGATTCAAAATATATTATCGGACTGAGTAATTACTTAAATTCTTTGGCAATATCTCTTCTAGATGAAACCAAAAAGCTAGGAGGATTAAAAACACATCATAAACTGGATCTTGCATTGAGAAACTAATTTATGTTTGTTCCTTAAATTATCTTTTTGTTTTTTTAATTTCCTAGATTTATTTAGTTTTTTTTATCCTCATTTACCTTGCAATAACATTCAGTCATTGTCTTTTTAGGTAGATTGCAAACGAAATATGTTATAAAAAACATGTAAAAACGTTAGATACCGGATCGTGCAGATTTTTTGTTCAGCATTTTATTGCAGCCCGGTCTCTTAGCAAAGGAATGACAGTTATATTACAAATTGGTCCAACCAATTGTACTGCACGCACAAAAAGGAGGCGGATAAAACGCATCTAAGGCGGGATGCTCTTAATCGGTATTTTCGATACGTCCTTATATCTCTTAGCGTGATCGGACACTGAAACCTTGCACTCATGACAAGATGATGACAACGCAATATGGTACAATAAGAAATTGCAAGTGTATTAGAAATAACAGCCGCTGTAAAGAGGCGGATTATCTTAAGTAGGCTTTTGAAGCAGAGTTGCTAACTGGGAAGAAGTCTATGAAATAATGAACAGTTACAGAAATCAAGAGAGTGAGACTTTAAAAAAATCTATAATTGGAATTTTAGACCGTCTGCTCATTATACCGATCTATTCAGGATTAGTTGCTCAATGACTTTCCCGTCTGTCTGTCCATGTTGTATGCTTGTGTTCAGCTTACAGATCGCAATATTTGGGATACTGTGGTAAAATTTGATGCGACGACGTGTTTGGGGAGTGGTTTAGCCCAAGGCGAATGCTAAAAGGAGATGTGTTCCGATCCGAATTACTTTCCATGTAATTCATTATTTTCGTGGGCCAGGCCCAACTATAATTTTTTATTTCATTATTTTCTACATATAAATCTTGTTTTCCAGCAACTCGGTAAAGTTCTTAACTCAAACAACGCTAACAACTATGCTATTTGTCTATTTCAAGTAAAATACAAACTTAAATCAGGACAAATGTGACAACTTAACTAACAAGCTGCGACTGAAATGAATCTTTGATTTTTCAATTATATAGTTTTAGGCGTTTTAAACATTTTCATAATATTTGCTAAAGACTATTGAAATATTAAGATGTTATTGTTAATGTTACTTATAATGGATGCGTTCATCATCAGAAGGATGATTGCTTTTACATTTCTATTTAGCCGGGAATCGTTTTTCTTATCCCATTAACGTAGATTTAGTGGAAGTGGAAGTGGAAGTTAACTTACATTGCAATGGATTAAAAGTCGTTTTAGTCACAGAAGATTGAAAAGAATCTTCGCTTGGCTCTTCATCCAGCATCGATTTCGCTCAACCATTATTCGACATTCCAAAGCATTCAAGGCGACGACAAAATATGCCATAAGAGTAAAAGGCAATATGTAAACAATTTCTTCAAACTTCCTAGTGTATCGATTAAGCCAATACTTTTAGTTACAAATTTTCATTTCACTTTAAGATACTCTCACATCCCTCCCCATCTCGCAAAATTTAAACTTTTGAACAAGAGATGTTCAAGCAAAGTTTATTAAATTAAATTTATTATTAGAAAATTACAAAATCTATCATTTATCATAGAAAGATGAACTTGTTAGGTGCAGAAACAAACCAGAAATGAAAAACAGGTGTCCATGTGCTTTTCTTTAATGTAAATTGTATTTGATTAACATCTACGAACTATGTATGTAGTATAAGTTAACTAAGTGGATAAGTGAATAAATGTATAAGTGGTTAAATGAAAGTTAGTGCTACAAATATACTTTTCTACCATCTGGTGTTAGATAATATTCAGTTACACCCTGAGCATTAGTTACATAAATGTTCTTGCTATCGAATTTTAATTTAGCTGAAGTGGGAGGACGTACAGCAGCATTTGAGGGATAAGGGCGACTATTTGGATATGATTCATAAGATTGATGGATACCTTGGAGTGTATGGCTTTTTGGGGTAGTAGCATATACAGAAGGTGAAGGTGTGGGTAAGAAAGTAAATGTCTGAGTTTTCGGATTCGCACTTTCGTCGCTAATGTGATGAAACGAAACAGAAGGATTTAAATTATTTTGAATATAATCGAGAGACAAGTTTTGAGAATAGGTTTTTTTATCGTTGGGCCATTTAAAAGCACTTCCTTCAGCATAATTTTTGTCATAATTAGACTGAATGTTGTCACTTAGTCTATTTACAATTTTTGGGTTTCGTTCGGATAATGCTATACTTTCGTGACCTTCAGAATGCAATGTACGTTGATCCCCATTTTTAAAGACGATTTTTTGGGTTTTCGCTTCAGCAGATGCTGCCTTATCGCTGACGGCGGTGATGGGAAATCTTAATTTTCTAACTTGATTAAAATGATTGAATTCATCTATAGTTTTTATTATATTCGTATCGTTCATTACGAAATTTTCATTAATTTCCGGTAAGAATATTATCTTCTTACTATTACTCAAATGCTCTTTATTTTTATAAGCCTTGAAAGTTGCACATTGTTGAGTACACTTTAAATCTTCTTCTACGCCATGAATGTTCGTTTCGCCGTCTGCATCCTTCAAGTTGATAGTATCTTCAAACTTCAAAATTTGCATATCGTAAGACTTGGAGGAACGTCGCAAGCGTTTGCTTTGATGTTCTGCCATAGCATTACCAATGCCGCCCATATAATCGGTTAGCATTTGTGCAAAAAAGTTTCCAATTCCACTCATTAAATCGAAATTTGTTGTTTGCGGTTTTGGTGGATTGTTTGATGCCGTTGCCGTTGCTGTTGCTGTTACTATTTTGTTACTGTTGCTACCACCCGTCAAAGCAGCGAAAATATTAAATAATGAGTAACCGCTATCTCCTCCCTGTGTAACAGTGTTATCATTATATCCGGGACGTTGATTACTTTGTTGTTGTTCAGGATAGCGTTGATGATGACTGCTTTCGTTCGATTCGCTGAAGAGTTTGAAAAATCCGCCACGATGATTGTTAAGGTAATAAATTACTTCATACTACCCGAGAAGATAGAGAAAAAGTGAATTAAAGACGAGAGCAACTTGAGCTGTTTCTAAGCATTTTATAGTTTGAAAGGATTTTAAAGCTTACTTCGTTTTTGGGGCATTTTGTATAAGTTTGCTGGCAGCTAGGCTCACCACCGCTAATACCCAATAAAACGGCTCGGCCATAAATTAAAGCAGGTGAAGCGACAGGAAAACCAGCCAAGAAACTGAAATATAAATTTGCGGTTAACATAGTCGGTATCTTGTAATCGTAACTATTTTAAGGTTATTCGCCCTTCCTATTGCATATGCATTAAATTTTTATTTATCCCTACTCCCGAAAGTAGGCTTTGACCAATTCCATTACCTTATATAGGGTCATGGTATCTTGTTTGGAATCTTAATTATATGTAATTGTGTGGCCTTTTCTTCTTTCTTATTAGAATATCTTTACTGTTCTCGTTTCCTGCGGTCTAAAACGGTCGAACATGTGATGTTATTTTGACCAATAAACTTAAATTTCTCTTGTGACACTATTCGTAACGTGTTCAACGAATCTGAAAAACTTATGTAGTACTTTAACACTAGTATATGCAGGTTATGTCACGAAAGTAATCCAAGACTAATAAAATGTTTGTCGGTGAAAAAGGAACATTTAAGTTTGGTCTCTTTAAAGTGCCTTGATTTACAGGATGAATTTAAGAAAGACGAAAACATTCATTTTTTCTTTCAAAATTATTTTATGGAATGTTTTCCCGCTTATGTATATACAACAGAATATAAGCCTACAGTAAAGAATAATTATGTGCGCGTCACCCATTTAATACATAGGCGTTGCTACATAAAGTTTTGAAGGTTGAGTGAAAACATGTGTAAAAACTAAAGTTGTGGGAAATCGCTAAAGCTCGAAGCTTGAAGAATTTCGGTTAAGTTAATGGTGTCTTTAAGAAAACTACTTACATGAAATTTATTCGTTGACTTACTTTGTTACAGTTGGTGAGGTAATGATGCTGGGCAATTGACCATGTTGTGTTTGGCCGGCAACCATTTGGCAGAGGACCTTTGGTACGCATTGCAAGTCGTCATTGTGCGCTATATTCTCGAGAGTTTTAACGAGTTGAGAGTTAACCGGCCTTTGTTGATTTAACAGGGCGGATGAAGGTGGCGGCACCTTATTAGTGTTATGTATCCTGGTTAAAGCGCTCAGCAAGCTGTTCAATGGATTATTTTTATTTGTCGTTGATCCTCCTGTAACGCCTGCCAATAACATACTAGCAAAGTGGGGTGCATACTGTAGTAATGAAGTCAAACCTAAATTCAGATTAGACGCTACCAGTGGTTTATAAGGTTCTTGATATGTAGTAAGCGCTGGTCTTTGGTAGGGGTAATTGAACGCTGGCGAAAGTGGGCGATACATTGGAGGGGACTCGTCGCCAGCATGATAGTCATAGTAATTATGGTAAGATAGCCTGTTTATTGTTGGCCATTGATATAGTTGGGGTGGTGATGGTAATGGTGATGGTGGCGATGGTATACGTTGCGGTGGCAAACTATATTTATCGTGATAAGATGCTTGTTGTTTCGTATAATTGGTTGGTGGATATGGTAGTGTTGCTGTTGCTGTTGCTGTTGCTGTTGCTGCCAGTGTTGGTCGTCTATGGTTATGGTGTGTTTGCTGTGTTCTAGACAAATAATTATCAATGTTGTTTGCATAATTAGGCAACGTAGACTTTAATGATGATGATTGTAAATGTGGCATTGACGTTACTATCTGTTCATTACGTTCAAAGGATGGGGTTGGCGGTGTTGTAAATGGCAAGAAATTCGATGTTTGATGCTGATAATAACTTGGTGGTGGGTAATCATGCGAATCGTAAGATATCTTATTTGTTGTGCGTGCGGTTGTTTGCCAATTCTCTGGTCTCTTATCAACCACAAGCGCATTAGGCGTTTGACCGTACTTCTGATAATTTGGCTTCTCATCCATGACGTAAGCGCTATGTATAGGATAAGTAATTTTATGGTAGCCATTATCCAAATAATGTAAAGTTTGTTGTTGTTGGTGCTGCTGCTGCTGCTGTTTATTTGAACCTACTGTTATGCTTGATTGCACTAAATATTCTTGATTGTGTGGGATCGACTCCTTCTTATCATCGTGGCTATTAATGTTGTGTGTTGTAACGATTCCCTTATTCTCCGCCGGCCGATAATGATAATTTCCATTTCTATAAGGATCCATATAAGTAAGGATGGGGATTTGCGGCAATAACTTGCTTTTCACTTCACTTTGAATTAATGGCTCATCGCCATCATTTGAAGGAAATGAAAATTTCATTTGCTTCTTTGTATGCGATGCATATCTTTTATTATCACTTTTCGCATGTAAAGTGTTTGAAGTGCTCGTCAAGCGAGATATGTGCTTGTGCGAGTCGGCAGAGGCGATTCTATCATTTGCCATGTAAGCCGAATTAATGCGTTCAGGCGCTATTGCATCTGCACTTGTGAAATCGATTATTGGCACTGGACGAAATTGCGCTTTTTGCTGAGCATTTGTATTTGAACTGAATGTTGGCGGTGTTTGCAGAAGCGTTTGATGAAAACTTAAAAAGATTAAAGGAATTATGAGAGTTTTCTGCAAAAAATATATTCACTTTCAATGATAATATTCACTTATACTTTCGCTATTTCATTCGAGACGAAGGCAAGCGGGGGTAACATATTACGGTTTTGCTAACATAAGTGAAACTTTAAAATCCAGGGCAAAATGATTTCATTGAAACGGAATTAAAAAACGAAAAACTTAATATGAAAATTGGTCACTTTATTGTTGTTGCTTTGTATATATGTGTCTTAGGTGGCATGCTTGGTTTATTTCATTCCGAAGTTAATGTGGGATAGATATAACATGTTAAGGTCTCCAATAGTTGGCGAAATTTGTTTAATTATTTCCTAAACTGACAAGCAAATAACAGAGTAGCACTTCAGTGTTGAATTCGTCATGGTTAAGAGGGTAGGTCGGGAAAGTGGTAAATAAAATATACGGATGCATATGGATGCGCGCTGACAACGCCAACAACAAAGCCGTTGTATGATAAACATAAACTGTTCCTGATAGTTTTGTATTACATCTGCTTAACTCTTTGTGTTAGAAACGTTGCGCTTCGTTGCTTTAATTAAGTGTTGATTTATGCAATTACTACGACTGACTAAATAATATTTCGCCTTTTTTTTTTTTGGTTGTTTTCCTTTATTAATTTCTTTCATTTCTTGAAAGTTGAGCGATCAACTTACCTTTCGTAATTGGCATTATGTAACGTTGGATGCAACATATTGTCATTATTAATGTTTTTATTAACGTTGTTGCTGCTGCTGCTGTTGTTGTTGTTGATATTATTATTATTATTATTGTTGTTGTTGTTGTCATTGTTATTGTCGTTCTTGTTAATGTTGTTGTTGGTATTGTTGTTGTTGTTGTTATTGTTATTGTTGTTGTTGTTGTTGTTAGCCATATTACGTATTCCAGCCACGTATGTGAAAAATGATATAATTAGTATTGCAATTTGTTGTTGATGGCGCATTGTGATTGTTGGTAATAATATCAACATTTTGACATTTGTTATGACAACAAAACGAATTTTGTGCAAAATTGCAAAGAACTAAATCGAAATGCGAAATGAGGCGACGCTGACTGTAACTACGGCAAAGATGATGTTCTTGCTGATGATGATATATTATGAGCGTTGAAAGAAGAAAAAATTCAAGTTGAATAATGCGAGGCAATCATAAGCACATGACTAAATGGAAGTAGCAAAAAAAAAACAAAAAAACTCTCACACCTATATACATGCACAGGCAAGGAGAGACAAATGCGCACATTTATATATATAGTTGTTTTTAGTCATCATCAGAGATCGCTCAGGAGCTCTCCTTAACCTTGTCTAACGAAACAATTCGTAAATACTACAGTCTTCGTTGGTATGTGCACATTTTCTTAGGATAAATGAGTGGCAACTGTCTTTACATATTATACTTAGCTTAGTGTATTATTTCAGCAAATGTCACACGTTTTTTTTTTTGTTTTCATAATGAATTTGTGTGCGTTTTCTTTTCTTGTTTCCTTTTGTCGCCTTACCCTCTTATTCCCTCACCAATACTGTTCTCATACAACTACTTAAGCAATTTTGTGACGCGTCAGCATAACAATTCATAACTGTAAAGCTCTTCACTCTAGCATAAAATTTGTATACATTATCTGTGCATGTATCTTTAACCCGTTCGCTGCGTTGCAATGCCTTCAAATACGAATCATTCGATTTCCTTACGCTAAACAAGGAGTTTTGTTTATTTATTTATCCTTATAATTTCTTCTTTTTTATTATGTTTATTGTTTTTTTAATGAAGTAATTACGCTTTTAGTTTCTATTTTTTAGATAATTTTTATGTTGTTCAATATTATATTAGGTGCTTGCATGTATCTTGATCACCGACATTTATTAGTGAAAATAATTAAGTAATGCGACATATCAACGAACACAACACAATTAAATTCGACGATCTTGACCTTTCTCTTCATAAAATAACAAACAATAAACAAATTTAATTTTATTGAGTTATTTGGCATATGCAGAGGCCAAAATTGGAGGACTCATAACTGCGTCTTCGACATTCATTATTTTTGTTGGTTGATTTGAAGAAACCTGCTGCCGAAGCCGATGAGAAACACTTTTAGAAGCTTGTGGTGACGCTGGTTCATCATATCCCAGTTGTCGACTTGGTTTCAACGGTTCAAAAGTCATGATACGAGTTGACTTCAAATGTCATTTTCTGGGCGCTTGTGTCACGAGTTGTCAAGAATACACTGTTGCAACTCGAACGGGATGCTGTGCCGCACCCAGCATACTCATCAGACAAATCGCCATCTGATTATCATTTTCTCAAATCAATGCAGCATCATGTCTTGGCTGGCACGTCATTTCGAAATGCTGAAGAAGTACGAAAATGGATCGATGATTGGATCGCTGCCAAGTCTATATCGTTCTTTCGACACGATAACGCCATGTTCCCAGAAAGATTGCGAAAGATTGTAGAAAATGATGGAAAATATTTTGACTAACATATATATTGTACCGATTGCACCGATTTTCAATAAATGCCTTTCTGAAGAGAAAAAATGATTAGAATAACTCACAAAAATCTATTATATTTCGTTTATTAGTTTATTACTTATGCAAATTTTTATTTATTTATTTATGAATTCAAAAAATGTTATCGATTTCCAATCAAAATTTTATATTTTATATGTATAATTAATACAATCTAATAAAGTACATGGCACTCAATGTTGTGGGTGAAGAATGGAAGAAAGAAGCAATTAAAACGCGAAAGTTTAGAGCGAATTCGAATTGATTTGTGTGTGATCTTAATAATTGTAAGTAATCACATCATCATTTTAAAATCAACGGTAATGATTTGCTAAGAACTTTAATTATTTTGATACCCATCACCGAAGAAGAATGCGGGGTATATTGCAGGCAGGGGTTCGCAATGCCTAAAGGAAGCATTAGAGACCCCACAAAGTGTATATATTCTTGATCAGCATCATATTCTAAATCTATTTTAACATGTCCGTCTGTCTTTCCGTCCGTCTGTGTAATGTCTGTTGTAAACATTCTCCTGGCCGCAAAAATCAAGCAATCGTCTTGAAATTTAGCAGAAACATTGGAAGTTCTTGGACGCAAATTGGTATTTTGGTCGAATGACACGCCTACGGGGCCATATAAGCTGAGAACACCTGTTTTTCAAAAGGAATAAAAAATTGGGATTTTGCTCATTACTCATAAGCTATACCGGATAAATGTACAAATATTTTAACATATATTCTATGGACGATGCTGCAGCACCTTGACAAAAATAGAACAAATTGACCACGTCCACCCAGATTAATAGGGTATCAAAATTTATTTATTTTTTTCAATACCTTCAAGCTTCAAATACCCCATAAACTATATAAGTTCTAGGCCGGTTTCAAATTTGGAATGCACCCAAAACCTGTCCGCCTGTTCGTTTGTCTATCTGTCTGTTTGCGCAACTGTGTGGGATTTGTGGCAAACATTCGCGCGTTAGTGAAAATGAATATATGGCCAACAAATTTGCAAAAGAAATTTTCACAGGACACGCCTACAATGCCCACACAGCCATGTGGCAAAAACTTTTATTTTGAAAATAGAAAAAAATCGGCTGCGTGCACTTCATATTATGCAGCATGAAAATATAGTTCTTTCCTAGAATAACGGGGAAGAGTATAAAACATTCGGTGACGGCCGAATATAATATTTTTATTTGTTTTTTCTTGTTTTTCGACTTCTCGACTTTGCCTAAAAAAGACTTCATTTCTGGTATTAGCTTCATTCACTTTTGGATCGCAGAGCGGGACGGCACTCCTTTAGAGCTTGGTAGCAAACGGGCTAAACGAAAAAGTTAAAGAGTGTGGTAAGTAGATGGGAATATGTTGTGTGTGAAAGAAATTCATAAAGAAAAAAAAAAGTGTTTTTGTATTTTTTGTCATATTCAAGTCCTTCGGGATAATTTGTTGGAACATTTGCAAATAAATAAGAAAGTTACTCGAAATTCGTGTGCCTGTCATAACATTCATATGCTACGCATAAAGACGTCACACAAATACACATACGCATGCACACATACACCTATACCATTAGTATATGAAAATTTATAATCAGTGATTATGCAGCGTCACAGAACAATTTCGGCGCAGGCGAAATGCAAATATAATCCGTCGCACAAATCGGTGAAAGTTTTAGTAGAATCGTATTGAAACGAAATGAGAGGGAGGAGCATGAGGGAGGAAAAGAAAATATTTTTGTGTAATTTTGTATTTTAAATTTTCATCTCGGGTTATTTTAATTAAAACGAGCACGTTTTCTGTTGAACAAATTACCTAAAATAATTGTGAGTCACATTTGTGACACCGTAGAGCTCGGTGTGCATTGTGCAGCTAATTTCTTGGTTGAATGCTTTCCTTTGCTCAAATTCAAATGCATTCATTTTTCTACAATTGCTCGCAACGATGATCATGATGATGATGATGATGATGATGATGACGATAAAAATGAATATTTTGAGAATGTATACAACACTTTAGCATATAACGGCATCGGAATTGGGATACTGTCTGAAATGAGGTCCGTAAGTAGCAGGTGTTAGAGAAATATTGCAAAGTGTTGTTGCTATTGTTTTTATTGTTATTGTTGCTGTTGCTGTTGCTGTTGCTCTTGCTGTTGACGTTGTTATGGCTGGTGACAGAAGAAAAACCTTTCAACCTTTTCAGACAACACTTGTTGTACAGTTCAGTCTACTTCTACTTGGCCTTAGCTGACTACGTTTATATGATACGTTTGTATGATATGTTCAACTCCATGTTTAGACAATATTACCACAAATCTTGTAGAGTTCGTTTTTCCATATTTTTCCATGTTTCATACTTTTGTATACAAAGATTTTAAGTAGTGTATTAGATACAATGCTTCTAAGATATGAGATATTACGCTGGCGAGGGAAGTATGCTAATCGAAGTATATTCCGATGAAGAGTTATATTAAAAATAATGGAAATTCGGTTATCGATATGTGTGACCAATTTAAGTTTTTTGCTTATTACTAGAAATTCTGAAATCAATGCTCAGGTTTTAGCATACTAATCGCCAGCGGTAGGAACACCTTTTAACTATTAAAAACCGTACGCTTTTTGGCCATATTTCTAATGATAACTGAGATCAGTCCTCCTTGGATTTTCTTTGAGTATAAAGTGTTTCGATTATTCCCTTATCCTTACTATCGTTTAAATGTGTTCGTTTCAATTGCCCTTTGTGGATATCATCCCTGCCTTGCTTTCGTTTTTTTTTTTGTACAATATAAGCAAATGAATATCAAGAAGAAGAACAAAATAAGAAAACAAAAAAAGAAAAAAAAAAAGCAAAAGAAAAACGAAAAGAGAGTTTGGGTTTGGAGGGACACTTGCTTTTTGCATTATAGTTGTCTTGTTATGGTAACGGTTACACTAACGTAGGAAACGGAAATGTCATAGAACATGTCATAACAAGCTCTGCATGGAAAATGTCAACATAATGTGCACATGTACGTGTTTTGCATTTTAAAGCATAATCATTGAGAGAAGGATGCTGCAGCGTTGCTGATGTTGCTTATGTTGCCGCTCTTGCTGTACTTCTTATTTGAATTGTTTTTGTTGCTTTTGGACATTTCTGTAAAATTGTCCTTGTAATGGACGAACACATAGATGCAAACATACGAACATTTGAACTATTTACCGGTAGATGTTGAACAATTTTAACACTTTAATGTTTATATTTGTTGTAGATTAAGTAAAGTTTGCTGTAAAACAATGTGAATATGTTTATGAATGGATGTGTATATGTACACATGCGTAAGTTCGTGTATGCTGTTACTTTTCTCTTTTCTGTTTTCTCCCCCTTATTTTCTTCTGTTTTGGTTGCTACTGCTGCGTTGTATTGTGTTAAGAAAGTGTATAGTGAACGTGTCTAGGAAACCACTGCATATAATTTTTTTTGTGTTTTTTAATAAAGTAAAATTTTTAATAATAATTCTGTTGATATTGTTGTTATTCTATATATATATATATATATATATTTTTTTTTTTTTAAATTAAATTTTGTAATTTTTCTTTATTGAAATTTCATTTTAGGAATTTTAACTTGAATATGGAATTTTACCAAAGCAACTTTTATTATATTATCACTTTTTCAATTTATTTTACTAAACAATTTTATATCTTCTTTTTTTTTTTTTTTTTTTTTTTTATTTTCAATTTTCTCATTCCGAGTACAGAACTCTTAGAATTTCGAAAGCGTTTTCAAATTTGTTTGAAAAATTCTTTATTAATTCACTTGGATTCATACTACAATTCTTGCTATTCCATCCACAAACATTCCGAGTCCGCGTATAAGATCTTTACAGATTTGATGAAGTAAACATGACAAACATATATTTTAAACAAAATCAATGATTTTTTCCTGTGAGAAATGTTTTCATAGCTGTAAGCAATTCTTGTGTACATTTTCTTTGCCGATAATATTTTAAAGTCAGTTAGTCAGTCAGAACGGAATTAAAGGAAAGCAAAGGACATCTGCTCACAAACAAACAACTGCATGCGGAATATCAAAAACGTTTAAGAAATAATTAAAAGAAAAGAAACCATTCTTAGGTTATTTTAGAGCGCTTGTGTGTGAATTACATAACAATATCTAATACAATGTGAAAAGCCGGTGGTTAAAGCGATAACTTATTGTTTGCAAAATGCATACATTTTTGAAAAGAATTACTATTAACAGTAAAGTCAGTCAGTCATCATTCGAAAATGCCAATTAATGCAATCATGAAAAGCCCAAGGGGACTTGAAACGCCCACTTTCAGCTGCTTGCAACGCACCCGAACGGCGAATTGGCGAAGGGTGTTAGGAATGACTAAATTAGGATCGGCAAATTGAATTGTCGTATACTCGCATACGAGGGCAAGGCTTAAGGGGGAAACATCGCAGCAGATTAATTTAAATTAAAAACACAAAATTGTTCCCAAAATTTTCGAGAATGATGTGAAAAGAAAATAATGGGTGTGGGGACATTTTTAAAGGGGGTAAAAACTTGATTTTTCAATTGATCAAGCACTTGGATATTTTGTATACGACAGGCAGCATTCTTTTCATTCGACCTTTTACGATGTTTTTCAAATTCGAAGTTTTCTTCGACGTAAGACATTTGTCAGAGTGTCGCAGTCGGGGAAGGCATAGCGCTTACCGATTAGTCGCATATTCACTACACTGCGGTCACTACCGAACTATATCTCTTTCGTCAATCCTTTCTGACGATCACCGTGTTAGACGAAGAGGGGGCATGCCCTCAGTGACTGATTAGTCGCACTAAAGTAACGAAAGGCATTTTTTCATAAATAATTTATGCATAAGTTGTCAAAGTGTGTTTGTTGCCGTGTTTTTTAGACGAAAATATATTGAAAATTAATTGAACTTTTTCTTTAAAATGCACACGAATCATAGGGAAATCAATATTTTTAGCCTTTTATACGGATTACACTAGCGATACATGCACGGATTAAATGATATTTTGTTTTTTTGTTTTTAGTTGCGAGTTTTTTGCACCAGTTACATGCACAGAAAGGCTTATACTCAGTATGCCAAGCGAGAATTGCTCCGATGTTACTAGTTCTTAGTATTTAAAAAGTATAAAATATATATTTACTTAAATATATGCCTAAGAATATATGCTATGCTTAATAGTTGCCGCAAAACGACTTTTTTCAAATTGTTACCACGATTTTTACCCTTTAACGAGTTATCGATTATCTTTATTTTTTTTGTTTCTTTTTAGGAATTTGTGTTGATTTCTATCTAAAAAAGGGACGCTCGATGGGATTCACTAATCGCAATTATGACAAGTAAGCAAATTATAGTCTGGAAATTATAATCGCCTGGTCCGGGTATTTACTCGTTTTGCTAGTAATGTACCTAAAATTACATACACACTATTCTCATTGAAACGTATTGGAGAATGTTGAAAACATCACATGACGAGACCGAAGTTTAGCAAACTTGATGTACTCCCAAATAATTTTATTGATTTTCATTTCCCATATATGGGTTGATATCAAATCAAAGTAGTTTCACGAACTAACTTTCATCAGTTACTTTATTAGTCAGCGAGTTTTGTCGAAAAATTTTGAAAATTGCAAATTTTTTCTATAAAACGGCTTTTTAAAGTAAAACATGTTGAAGACAAGAATACAGGGAACGAGAAAATAACTCTGACCTGATCGATGTAATCAAAGTGAGTCTACCTTAATCCCTCCTGGATGTTACGAACGTCCGCACACACAATATGCATTCTGTACTAGGGTATGTTAGGGCAGAGTAAGGTATACTTAAAGGGTTGCAATTCCCCTTACACTGTTTATTGTACATGGGTATGTAGAGTTTGTGCGGATATATATAACGTCGAAAAGGAGTTAAGATAAACTTATTTTGTACGATACCTTTTGTACGAATCAGAGTCCTTTTCTAGAAAGAGCTAAGCTTGTCCGTATATCCGTCCGATCCGTCTTGTATAGTTATGTTCAACTTGCAAATCCCAATTTTGAGATATTTTGAAGAGATTTGTCACACCAACGTATTTTAGCCCAAGGACAAACACTATTGAAAACGATCCGGAAATGTATAAGTGGTGTGAGGTATTTAATGGTAGGCCAAGGACTATTAAAACGTTCCTATTAGTTTTTATTCACGCCCCAAGCTCGAATACATCTTTCCTATGTGCTAAGGGGTTAAACTAATTTCTGCAGAAGGATTGTATTCGTTTTTTTTGTAAGCGCGTTCGCTCGAAAGGCCGCATCCAGCCTACTAATTTGCTAAGGTCAAACTTATAGTTACATAATTTGCAAAGAAACATTTCCTGTTTTTGTTCTTTTCTTGTCGCTCTCTTGCCATTGTGTTTATTTAAAACTTATGTAAAAGATTTCAATAAAATATTTCGACAAACTTTTGGTGAAATTTCTTTTTCAATGGCTTGATTTATAAATTACTTTTAAAGTATTTTCCTTCACAATTTCTTAATTTATATACAAATTTTTCAAATTTTTTAATTCCATTAAGTTTTTTTTTTTTTTCGAATTATATAATACACTTTTTTTTATTTTTTATTTCGTAATGTTTGTAATTCAAACACAAACAAAAAATAGCTTAATTATTTTTATAGGTGAAATCTTGCTAAAAAAAACTATGCTCATGCGCATTATCGTGACCGTTAAGCGCGTGATTGTCTTTTGTTGTGTTGACTTGCGTCTGATTACGTTTTTATTTTTGCTTGAGAAGGTAACGGTTCCGGCAGTAGTTATATTAATTTTGAGTATGGCTTTTGTTTAGCTCTCATTGAAATTTTGTTTTTTTAAAACACAATATCTTCAATATCTTCGTGTTCTGTGAGACATACTTTATGCCACAGATAATGACGCCGCAGATTTTTGGTTAATAAGTTGAAATTTCTTACCAAGACCAGTTCATAATATTTACGACGCGCTTTACAAGTAGTTTGCACTAAATAAAATGTATTTGTTAGATTTGGGAAAAAGTTGAAATTCACTTAAAAAAGTTTTAAAAAAATCGCAAACTGAAACTCAAACTTTGTATGGAAAGTGCAGTAAGTATCGTACTCTGTCTTCTTCATCTCCATTCACTATTAGGTAATGATGTTGAATTCAGTATTAATATTATAAAAAAAAAATGCAAAACTCTCTCTCTCTCTCTCTCTCTCTCTCTTTGTCTCTCTCCCTGTCTTAAACTTATTGTACTTTTGACTTTATAGAGCTTTGGCAATCTGTCTTTGGTTAGACTCTTTATTTGAAATTGCAAAAGCCATGAATAGTGAAGTGTTAAGGAGAGAAAGTTTACGTCAAATGCAAAAACAAAAAAAAAAACTATATTCACCTTGGAGCGAATCTAAAGTAACCACTGCGTAAAGCTGACAGATAAAAATTAATATTAACGATGATCGAGCCAATAGACTTATTAGGGACTACCGTACTTTTTTATACAGCTCTTATCCATTATCGTACACGATTTATTAGCGAAAAGATATTGATGTTGTTTGAAACAACTTCTAAGACTGTTTCTATGATAGTAAGCTCGTTCGTGCCCGGGACATTGCAGCTTTTTAAATTGATTGGAAAAGATAAACTACGCATCTATTTCATGTTGCAGTTTTCCACTTCAAGTTTTTGAAATTTGCAAAGGAAAATAACAAAGACATACAAATCTATATATTTGAACCGACTTAAAAACTGGCTAACGCCTTTTACGAAAGTATTCACTAGCAATACGTTTACATAACTTCGCCATGACCCTTTTTGACAATATGCTTATTAATAACATACAACAATGTGCACTGAAGAGTTCGCCATTACGGCGAATTTAAGAAGAGCTATAAAGCAATATGATGGTTGAAAGAACGAAATGGAAATTTTCCCATTGCCCGTTAGGGTTCGCAAACTTCATACCAAAGAAAATGAATGTCTTGGTAACATGGTTATTCAAATCTACCCAGTCATCATAATTTCCGTCGATAGTTTTTTCATGATGAATCCGGTCTCTTAATATTACCAACACTAAAAAAAGGAAAAAAAAAAGAAAACTGAAATCTCGTCTTATTTCCAACGAAATTCAAGAAATTCGACTAAAAACTTAAAAAAAGAAGAAAAACAATAAATCGTAAGCGCCTTGCGATATAGGCCCCTCGTATCGTCTATATCGTACAGATATCGTACGTTAGTTATTCCAAATAAATATTTCTTGGTAGTCTTTGTATTTTCTTCGCTTTTCAAATTTTAATTTCAACAATGCTCGTTAAACAGTTGTAAGCCTGACCTGCTATGCCAAGTCATAGATCAAGGGTAACTAACCCCTTAATTATAATATCCTAGGTGCTAAGAAGTCAAAAAAATCATTTTTCACTATTCTTCGATTAAAATGCTTTTCCACAAACTTCAATATTCAATATTTTGAAATTTGTAAAAGCAATCTTGACCATCATCGCGTAGGATGTACTCGCAAAATAACACAAATTCATTATTTGTTGGCTATGGTATCGGGTGCTCAGCGTTCGCGTCAGAGCGACTAGGATTCTTTTTACAGGTTTTGTTTATATTCAAACCTGACTTGACAATTGAGCAATAATTCAACTTATTTGCTATTTATTGATGGCTTCTGTAGTGGCTCTTGGATAGTATGTTAGAAAGTCGCTCTATGTTATGAAATGTATGCTCAGGAATGGGGAAAAGCGTGATGGAAACACATTTGGTATGAAAAGCCGGTATTTTGTATGTTTCATGTTGTTCGTTTAGGGGTCAACGAAAGTAAAAATGAGGTAAATGGCATTTACCCGATACACACACTCATGCTTTTGCTTATAATATCTTCTTCCTTTGCGATTGCTGTTGTTGCTTGAGCGATTTACTCATCATACACTCACAGCTATAACTGTTGTGTATGATGTTACTTATGTTGCAACGGTATGTCGCTGACATTGACTGCCGCGAACAAACAAGTGAGATTTTTTGAATAAAAAATAATTTTATAAATTTCTTTTATGAAATAACGTAATCGTCTGCAGAAACTTTTGTACTCGTGATTACTTAACGATAAACTGGAAGAAGAAATTTATTTATTATACAAAATAATGCAAACGATGGCGAAATATTTAGTGAAAATAAAATAAAATAATATACGTCAGATTCTCCGATGCTTTGGTGGGACTTTGTATCACGTTCAATAATCGCGAAAAACACACTTGCAACGATTGATCATTAAATTCATTATAGACATTCAAGTGAAGTGATAATAGTTTTTCGAACACTCAAGACACACCTTCAAATGCGATATTGTGTTTCACAAAAACCAAAAGACCGTCTGTAATAGAATGCCGGTATCAACGCGCGGTTATTGGCGAGTCTTCTTAGGAACTAGGATTGATTCCATCTGCGGTCCCGCAAAGATCATTTTTGGCGTTCATCTTACTCAGTGCCTTTACAAATAACTTTGTCGATTATAACCTTCATTTACATGCTGATGATGCACAAATTTACATCCCGCGCCGTGATCGCGGATTTGTGGCAGATCTGATCGAGCGAATAAATGACGTATTAGAGCTTATTACACTACACTAACTAAAGCTATACTAATATCATCTATAGGCAATGATTCCTTTTCCTTACCACCCATTAAAATGGTCGCTCAAGATACTTGAAGAGTTTGTTCGTACGGTTACGAACTTTGGTTTTAAACTCAGCTCTCGCTTGAGTGGGGAGGGACACGATAATTACATAGTTATGCGTATTTACAATATTTTAAGAAAACTAAGTGCACATCATCTTAAGTTCCAATCTTGCCAAAGTAAGATTAACTTGTCCCGCTCCTATCTTACGTGGCATCTGGTAAATTAGGTTATGTATGTAACGAAAAATTGCAAGCTACCATAAATAAGAACGCTAGGTATGACTTCAACAAGAGGCGATATGGTAAGGAATCGAAGTTTTCGTTGCAGATTTTGGGTTCTGATCTTCCGATATATTTCAAGACTAGAAATTTGCTTATACGGACCCGAATACAAAGATATTTGCCTGAGAAAAATCAGTTCGCGAAATTTGAACGAAAGATAAATCGCATCCTACCTGACCATAAGTGCTTACCATCAGTAGCGCTGTAAAGTTATGGAACTCGTCGCTACTCTATATTAAAAAGCGACTTGTTATCCTTACTGACGCATTAATTATTAATTATAGTAACGATTATTATTATTATTATTATTATTATTGCATAATGAACTTGTCATTAATCATTATTGTAATTAATTAATAAATTAAACTTAAGCTTAAAACAGTTGAAACTTGTGCACCAATGTTCGGAATCTGGTAATAATTTGTTACATGTCGCTCGAAGATTGGTACTATTTAGCACTCAAATGGATTTGTCAGTAGCGACATCATCTCTGTTTCCGTGTAAGTGCTCTTGAATTTAAACAATTTTACTTTACAATTAAATTAATTAATGAAATAGTAAAAGATATTATGCTAGAAGAGGTGTACATTGCATCAAAAACGATTCAGTAACATAGGCCCCGTTTGGTGCAAAGGCGCTTACATCTGCCATTAAATTATATTTTATCGGTGCAATATTTCTATAATGTATTCCATTGTCTGTGGAAAAATATCGCAAGTATGTTACATACATAAACCAGAAAGGAGAATAAGGAATAAGGAAGATCCGTTAAGCATTAATGTTGGTTACGTTATCCAAGTAATACGAATGCATTTACACTAAATTTAAAAGAAACTCTAATATAAGCAGCCTTTCACTATTATTATGCAACCGAAGACCCATATCATCGCATGCTCCATCGAAATTGGCTTTTCGCACTAGCGTTGTAGAGGGACAAACATATCTTTCTCGTTAATTTTATTTTAACAAAATCTCGTTGAAAGATGGAAAATTTGAAGTCAAAAAATCAATTTTAAAAAACGATCTATAATTTCGTGGTCACGAGCTAACATCACCCCTTTAAATTATACAGCTTAAGTAAGTATTTATAAACCAAAGTAAACTAAGTCCATTCGTGAGCCAGACGTGACGAAAATCACAATTCTCAGGCGAAAGGACTGAATTGCTGTAGCTATCTATTTTTGATGATGGGTGGTGGTGAGTCCAAAAATTAAACAGGCTTGAAATTGGGTAACTCTCCCTTAATCCCATCTCTGCCTTTGCAGCTGCTTGTCGATAAGGGTTACCTGTCAAAGTAGGCAGAACCTCATTCTTATCAGGTGTGTGCTGTACGACCCTACAATCCGTGCAACAAAAGAATGAAATGCATGTATAAAGAAAAAAGAAAGAAAAAATAAAAAACAAAGTAAAACAGCTATAGTCCAGCGGACCTGAATTCACTAAAAGGTATTGTTAAAGAAAATTAATAAAAATTAATCCACCACGTCGTGGCGTCCGCCATAGTTAATTTACGATTAACACACTTAGCTTGTCGCATTCTACTCTCCAATCGCTTTCATTTGATACGCATATCGAATGTATTTTTTTAACAAAACATTTTTCCAGCAGGCCGTGCTGTTCACCATATATTTAGTTTGAGGAATTAAGGAGGTGTTTTTAAGCAGATAATATATCTTCATTTGAGGAATGTACACAATCGTTTTAAGCTGTCTGCCTTATTATATATATAAAGTGAAAACGAGAGACGAAACGGAGAAACGAAAATTTAATCACTTGTAATTTTATGTGGGCATGGTCGATTTTCTCATTTTTGCACACAAATAGTAGAGTTTTTCGTAAAGTAAATGTGGAAAAGTTCAGTCGTCTGGCTTTTATAATTTGTAAGTGAGTTATGGACAAAAATCCACAAAAACAACCTTGCGTTCAGTTTACGCTTCACAGCAGGTTTGTGCCCTAATCAAATTGGCCCATTTTCAATAGGAACCTGTGTGCAAAAATCTCCGTGGTCTGTACAAAATTTGAAGTCGATACCTTCCATTTTAAGACCAAGAGGGTGCCAACACCACACACACACACACACAGGAGAATGTCAATCAATTCAGAAGTTGATGCTGATCAAGAATAATGCACTTTATAGAGTCTTTGAAGCTTTGTCACGGGTGTTGCGACCATTATGACGAAATGATATGATTATACCACTCAACCTTCAAAGGTGAGTTTGAAAAGACAAAAGGAAAAAAAAACATGAACACATCTAGCACAGAGTCAAACTCGTAGCCGGCAAACATGCAAAAGCTTTATAGCCGATAATAGTAAACGAGTTCAGTTAATTTTCGAACCACACAAAGATGTTACGATCGCCAGTTAATTTTAATACGACATAGGCATATCGCGTGCATTAAGAGAAGTTGATTTGATAGAATTTAAAGGATCCAACATTGACATTAAATTATACAACAAGACAAAGATACGTAGACGGATTGAAAAGCTCATAATTGTATCTACGATCTCTTCGATTTACTCACAGTTTCATGGATATAAAGAGCGTGCAGAAACGGTTCGAAGCATGGAAGTTTATCTCGACCAGCAATGTTGGCGAATCGACACCATTTCTTCGCTTAACTAAGAAGGAAACGCCCCAGATAAATGTACGTTTGTCAAGCGGCCCAAGTAAGCCTAACAAAGGCGATCTATTTTCATGAGGAGAGAAAGAGACAAGCGGGTGCCCACGTAAATAGCTAAGGCCGAACAGCAAGAATTTTGATCTTTTGAATTGATTCTATTGAATCTGCATAACAGCTATAGGAAGCTGGACCACACAACAGAGGTATATAAAGTTTATTAACGTTCTCGACTGATCGATATAAGTAGAATTTAAATAAATTAGACTCACGTTAGAGCTGAATATGCAGCAATTTTCTTTCTTTACTCACATGTAAAGCTAAACAAATAGAAATCTATAATGATGCGAGTCTTCATGTCAGGAATGATGTGACTAATTAAAAAACTTGTTTGCGTACATATAAAAAATGAAGTTTTTTGCTTTGGTGGAAATTTGAATGGAAGAACTATTTTTCATTATATCGTTTCATATGTTCGTGCAAGTGTGTGTTTGCGCACACGCACGCATACATGTCATTATTTTGAGAAACTACATAATTTGTTATGTCAAAAATTCCACTGTAGCCACAAAAGTGAAATGCATGAAACTCAGGGAACCGTAGCCATTCTTCGTATGACAGACGACAGCATTCTTTTTGCATTCATCATCTACTAACAAAACCCATAAAGTAAGGCAACTACCAAGCACTACGCTGAGCAATAGCTAAAGTTTCAAAATGTATGACATGGAATGTCCTGTCTATCGTTACATATGACTATATATTTGTGTGTACATTTGTTCTAAGAGTGTATGAGCAGAACGAACGACTGCTTAACAAAATAACGAATCCATGCTTTGTAGATACGAAACAACGTTGTTGCTTTCATTATTATTTTGACGACGATATGAGTAATTTGTTTTTTGACTTTTAATGGTCAAATGCTTAAACAAAAATTACATATAACCGAATAAATTTATGCGCAAGTAAACGGTTATGCTGCTCTGCTAAGGATCATGTTTAACAATACTGACAACGATGAGGATGCTGAGGATGATAACTAAAGGATAATTTAAGTGCAGATTTAAGCACGTCTCCTAACAACGAAACAGGAAAACAGGAAGTTAACTGCCATTGTACCCAAGCACATACGGAATCATGCATGGTCAAGGCAAAAATTCTCATAAAACTTTGCGAAAAGAATCGCAAAAAGCAAAAGAAAAAAACGCCCTTTGTTTACACATGGAATCCGAACAGCACGGATCTTTTATATATATATATATATATAATGAACGAGAATAGTTTTATTAATTCACATGTTCTACAATTCATATTAGGACTTTGACTTGTCTCCCTTTGCACTCTATGTGTGCATCATCATTATCATCATTATTGTTTTCATCGTCATTGTCGTTGTCGACGTTATTGTCGACGTCCTTCCCATCATAATTCATTAAATTGTACATACGTTAGTGCCTCGATAGTAGTGAAAATGGACACATATTAGATTTTATATATGCCACATATTGTGTTATGAATACGTAATCGCATACACATACACACACACACATGCGTAGCGCATTCTTGTGCTATCTCTCTTACCGAAACGTAATATTTAATAACTCTGCTGTGGATTGTGTGTGTGTGTGTGGGCTTGCAAACACAAAAAGGTGAAATATATCATTTTACATGCCAACAGGCTTTTAATAATGATTTTTATTTGTATGCTCCCGTACTTGCTTGTCTGTACCGAAAACAAATATAATATTAAAAGTGCAAGAGACATTCGGGCTATCTATTGACTGTTTTGACGATGACGATATGATAAGAAGTAGGGAGAAGTTTTCGCCTAACTACTATAATTCCGTCATTTGAAAAAGAGAAAAACGTTACGACCGATTAAATGCAACCGTCTACATTTTCATTCATACACGCTTCTCAATAGGTAAATAAAAATTCACCGACTAACTTATACTTCAAATAATTTAAAAAATAATTTTAATTTTCTCATTAAAGTACGTTTTTCTAGCTTACTCCTAAAACTAAAAATAAAAAATACAAGTTCGAGACGTTTCTATCGCTGCCTAATATGGTTGCAAATGTACCTTTTGTCCGCATAATAACAGATTGACTCGCCCACGTTACACGTAAAACGTAAAAAACCATAAATAAAATAATAATATAATCAATCCACAGACACATAATGAGTGATCGTAAAAATGTAACGGAATTATCAATGAGGAAATGAATTATCGCCAAGGGGGACAAACAAACGTATTCACGACGTATTCACCGATTTTTGACATAATTAACTGTAGCTAAATTGAAAAGAACTAGTAGGGCTTGCAAGTAGATATTGTAAGCCTGCTAGGACTTAGCACGCAAATACTTGCTTTCGTCAGTCGAACTCCATGGTTCCCGATGACACAGCGAGTGAACATTGTGTGGGTGCCTCCCAGGCACTTTACGTTGGTAACAAAAAAGAAGCGAAGCAGCCATCATATATGTAGAAGTCGTTTTTTCTGGCCGAGGCGGCATGTACCTAAAACTTCTGCTTTTTCTTCTTGTTTTTCTTTAGCCAAGCATAACGACAGCGTATTCTGGCACTTTAGCGCCGCAACTGCCACGGAATTCCTTGAAGGTCCGTTCATAAAAGTCAAGCCAGCACATTAAATACCGAGCAGGGCTTCGTAACATCCTTAATATTGCAATATCCCCGGTCAGATCTAGTCCTACCACACATTTTCCAATGACTGAGGAGAAAATATCGATCGATAAAACCGCCGCTCGGCATACTCTCCGTTGCAACCACAATTTCTCTAATCCCCACATTTTCATGTTATGACGGCTATGGTAAATGGCATAGCTTTTCCGCCATCGCTGGGGTTCTGTACAGCATAACATCAATAGCAATATTCACTAAAACGGACCGTTGCAAAAAATGAAAACATTCTCAATTTGAAAATAGAAGCAAGTCAGTCAACAATTAGTCCATTCTGCACTGTTCATATCCATTGTATATTTAAAATTTCGCCGCGGAAATGATTAGCTACAGCAGCAACATGTCCATGCGACGGATGACTCAAACGTGCAATTAAAGCAAATTAGGATCCTGCGAGGTTTGTTAGATAATCGATACGTATCTGCATAATGTTCATTTTGTTAGAACAAATGATTGACAGCTTTGAATATCAATGACACTGGCATCATCGTTCCTACCACCCATTGCGGCTTATATGCTGTACATGATGGTTATGTTTCGTGTAAACTAAGCAAACGTATCGTATTAATGCTTTACCGTGGTTTTCTGCTTTACTGCATTTAATTAACGATTAAATTATAATAATTATATAGATTGCAAATCCATATCACCGAAGGTTCTTTGCTTGCCTTTCAAGGATCTGAAGAAGGAATAATAATAACAATAATAATAATAACAATAATGTGCATGAGGTAATGCTCATAGCGTTGTATGGTAAGCATTGACGGGATTACTGATATATTAAAAAATCTCCGTGTAGTCTGAAATGTGCAGGTATAACGTATAACGTGTGTCAGAGATAGAATTTCAGCACGGAACCGCTACAACAATTTAATCATAATGCGAAATGCACGTTAAATAACAAAAAAGCTAACAAAAGGATATAATTTTGTTAAGTTTCGTTTTGCGAGAGTTTTCTGCTGTTGCATACGCCCATCAAAGACGAAATGATTAGAAAAACAACCCTCTATGCTGAGCTCCTTTTTGAGGTTTTGATGTATTCATTTCTCTTGTGTACGTGTGTGTGTGTGTGTGTGTGTGTTGTCGTACTATTAAATTCTAAATTACGTGTGTAAAATTATTGTTTCGTGTTTGCTCTCCGTTGCCACTTAATAGTTCAGCTTAAGGGAGACAAACTTATTAAGCTCAAGAAACTCGGCAATATATAGTTCATTGAGTTCCAGTAGGGTTACATTGCTTAATAATATATTGTCAGTTACATAATTATCTCATATGTTGCATGCTTATAATTATTTAATGTGTTTTCAATCATCGTCAAATTGCAATAATTTGTTCATGTTAATAATCAATTATGATTTATATGGAATTTTTTTACGCTCTTTGGATTCTTGCTTGAATGGCATAGTAGGTTGTTACAAAAAAAAAAAAAAGAAAGAAAGCCAAAAAATGTTTCAATGGGTGATATAAAAGGTATCCGCGTTTCCGAGCTCCTTTTTGTAACCTGCTCATTTCAAATGATTCCGAACTGTCACGTGATTGATGTTTAGTGTTTCCGCTACTCCTGACAACTTGCGTGTCGGTCTTGCTTCACCAGTTGCAAAATTTCATCGAATTTTTCGATCAAAATGTGATGCATCTGCGACATCGAGATTTCCGAAACGGAATCGAGCAAACCGAGCATTCTTGGGTCCTTCGTTCACTTCTAACATTCCCACCATTCATACATTTAACAAATCTGTTTTTTTCTACCGTTTTTTTTTGGTAAAAAAGCATCTTCCGATATTTCACTCATTTTCAAATCAATATAACTTTTTACAGGAGCAAAGAATCAGAAAACTATCTTGCAAAGAAACGAAGCTGAAATGTCACCTTTTAAGCACATGTTCGCTTGAAAGAGACAAGTAAGTGTTGCCCAATATATAGGCATTAATAGGCATAGGAAAAGGCCGCGGAGACTTTCTATATAACCCAATCACTGTGTAGTCTTTGCGACGAACTTGCTAAGAAGAAAATAAGATTTGACATTCGCTCGACTCAAGTTCCCTTCTCAATTGCAGACATAAAGCGAGAGCTAATGTGAACCAATTATTATTTTGCACTGATATGACAGGAATACGCGCTAGACTTTTTCACATTTTCAAAGCTCCTTCAATTATCTCTCTTGCGCTCAAGGAAGAGCAAATTCGCTTAAGGTTAGTTATTGGAAAGCAATTGTTCGTAAGCTATTTGAACACGGATTGCGAAAATCTGAACCGACTTAGGGGTATTCTGTTTCCTTCCCGGTTACAGCCTCTGCAGGAGGTACGTTACATATATTTTTTATTAAATATTTTTTATTAAAAATATAAGGGATCAGTGAATCAGATCTGCGCAGGAATATGCGCTCTATTAGTGAACATAATAAAGAATACATAAATCATTTCATCGGATTCAGTCAGTTTTCCTGTTTATCTCGAAACATGCAATATTCAGGCTTATAATCTTAACTTTGCGTTATGCTTACTCACTGTGATTTCTCAGGTTTAATAGCAAAGCGTATATTTTACTCATTTTGATGCGTTTCTTTCGCTTGATTTACTTCAATCAATTTCAAAGTCGGCAATGGTGAGCTTACAAGCTCACCTATAATAGATGCCTAAGCCAACAAAAACCGAAGCTCGAAACACGAATTTGATATCTGACCGATGTTTTATGTTCACCAAGACCAAGGGCCGGGATGTAGAGGTTGAATTCTACGACAGTTCATCCTCGTTCACTTGTAGATATGAATATATCTATACGTCCATATGTCACCATCCATTTCTTATGGGAAAAGGTCAGCGACAAAAATGCCCATGCGTAAGCTTGCCGTAAAGATTAACGCTGATATAACTCCGTTGGACTTTTCACTTTGGAGTTATGTTGCTGCATTGGGTTACTCCAATAAACTGCGGACTCTCAATGGCCTTACTTACCAAGATTATTTGGGTTATTGGTGAAACAAGGGCAAGTTTATGTTGAAAAATCGCTAAAAATTTGGTGTTCCACAATTTCATTCTTCCACTCACTCAAGGGCTGTTCGTTTACATGAAAACATTCTTCAATGAAAATGGTGTGAACCAATATATAAAATAAAAAAAATCATGTTCATGTCTTTTGCCGTTTGATTTTTATTACGAATTAAAAAACAACACTAATTTAGTGATATATATATATATATACATATTTTCAGACTCGCGATATACATACATGTGCATACATTTTGTAAAAACATTTGCAAACACACGCTTCCAACAAAACTTTCTCGAGTCCCTACAAATATCTATTGGGCGTAAAAATTAATATATCGGTCTGGAATCTAGATGAAAACATTGGGACTTGTTATAGATACGTTGGTATATTCAAAATGGGGTAAATCGGTCGAAAAGCACACCTGCTCGCAATCGACGAAAAAATTTGAATTTATTCTCAATTTATTTTAATGCAGACGTGATGCATAATTAAGTAAATTGGGAATGAAATTTTATTATTTTTACCGATCGGGAGCATCTTTCAATCGAACGTGCAGCTAGTATTGATGGTATGACATCTCCGTAGTAGTTCCTCGCAAGTATTTTCGACAGATCAACTCGTTGTAGACGAAAAAGTGAAAGAATTGCGGGTGTTTTTTCGGACGTTGTTTGAATATCTTCTATATTCCGGACATATGCGTCCAGCCATTTGTTAGCCTTGGGTTTTTAATTGATCAAAGATTATTTATGCCGAATTGCAATTTTCTATCTTCAGTATGGGTATATAATGCCGAAGTTATTCACAGCTAACTCAGGTACAGAAAAATTGATTATATTTATCTATTTATATGTCTTCTCCTATATATATATATAGTGACAAAGGTCACTACAAAATTTTAGAACTTCATATGACTTATAAGCAATTCTTTTTTTTCCACTTAACTCATGCAGTGTATGGAGCGTTAAACCACACTTATATTAATTAATTATGAAGTCACAGATGTGTAGAGTATTTGCTTATTTCCGGACAAAATCGTCGCAAACCGTACTTCTAGGCGACTTAATAACAATCTCTTGGAAGTGAATGCATTTTGAGCAAATGACTCATACTGAATAGTTGAAGGCTATAACTGAAAGTTATAATAATTTAAGTACTTTTTTAACTGGGTCCTAATGCGATGGACTAGTAAAACGTAACAGCATGTTTCAATTTAATATATACATATATTTATGTATATATATATATATTTTTTTCTTTTAATTTGTATACAATTTCATGTAAAATAATTTAATATTATTTTAAACTTTCTAAACGTGTGTGTGTTTGTGTGCTATTTTAATTAAAAGAAATTTTAAAAGTCTAGCGTTTTTACAAAACATCGTCAAAGGCAAGATACAATAATATGCAGTCGTTATATGATTTTCATAGAGATTGCCATGTAGGAATGCATGTGTGTATTTATATATCTGATGCCGTTACTGTTCATCATCATAACAGCTTCTAATGAATTTTTAATGCATTTTATGCTTAAAGCATTCTAAAACATGTAACATTACTTTACTCCTTACACACTTCTTACACTCTTCTCTGAGTGTTTATACATGTATGTACATGCATGCATGCATATATATGCATATATATAAACACATATATATGTGAGTTGTAGATTTAAATTTACTTAAGATACAATTTACTTGCCTCAAAATAGGTGAGGGTGCGACATAAATATTCACATACACACCCTAGTTTTAAATTGTTATGCTCGTCTACATACATGCATACATCTTAAAGTAATATTCCCCTGATGCATAGGACCGTCGTGGCGATAGTTTGCTGATTTCGTTATGCTCCTTGCAACATTTAATAGAAAAAAATATGTGCTGGAAGTTTTATAAAATTAATTTCCGACTAAACTGAAACCTAGTTCATCAATATGATCAAAATCCGACCTCGATATCGGACTTCGAAAGCTAAAGGATGAGAAGATTTAAATAACACCATATAAAGTGCAGATTGTTGTGTTCCGACTATGAAGAGATCGTCGGTTTATATATGTTTGGCGGTAGAGTTACTGCTAGTAGAGATGCTACCGCGCGACGGAAGCAAAGGTATGCAATAATTTGAAGCTTAAGTCAAGCCGTGTACCTGGAGCATAGCATGTCTGACATTTACCGTGCGTTTTGTCGAAAACTTCTTATCTGTGTTGTTCTTATTATTATTATTATTATTATTTTTTTATTTTTTTTTTTTTTTTTCACTTTTCCCTAATTTATCGTATTAGGGTGTAGTTGTACTTTTAATTAAATTTCTATTCACTTTATGTGTTCTGTTTGAGGATTTGAGTGTTTGTTTACATAAATGTTGTTGTTACAAATAAATTGCAAATGCTTTCATATATTAAAAATATGTTTTTTAATTTTCTCCGTTTTTTCTTTTTGTATTATCATTGCGTTTAATTAATTCTTAATAAACGGAGTGTTTTCCTTAATTCTGCTTTCCTTTCATTGTGCGAGTCAAAAGCACTTTTCGTAAACCGATGCAAACCTTAATTTAATTGTCAATACGAGTGTTTTTCATCGCTTTATAATTTGAAATCTGGTTGCTCATACCACGGAAACGTGTGCCTTTTTCTCAAATTTGTCAAAGCTTCGCTGTCAACTAAATTGTCAATTATAACTTCAACTGATAGCACATAATTTCTTCATTTTTTCTCTAGATTAGTCACGTGGCTGCTACTCTTTCATTCTTGCTGCGTCACACGTTTTGTTGGCTGTCGCGCTGGCTGGCACAGTCCGTAATCTGACATTTGTGGTAATTCGCAACAATCAGCACAATGGCCAGAGAGCAATAATTCTACTTACAGCTTAATATTTAAGTGGCGTTAAAAATGCCCGCGAGGCTCTTTTCCTAAGCGCACGCTTCACACGCTGAAATAAAAATATAAAATGCAAGTCTATCAATGCGAACAAAGCCAACTAAAGCGTGTCTGCACGCTCTCTTCCTCTTCCTCTCCTCATTTCATTTTACATTTGTTTTGTTTTTCGCATTTTGTATTGACATGTGTCAACGAAAAGAAAAAAGTAAAAAAGAAAATTCTAGTGTAGCTTTCAAGGTAGTGGGAAGGAGAAAAAATGAGAAAATAACGAAAAAAAATGTTTTTTTTTTTTTTTTTTAAAGTTTAGGTAAAAAATTTAATACGAAGCATGCACAATGAACAATGTCATCAGATCCCTTCCTGCGAGTATCAGAATACTGACAAACGGGATGAAACACAAGTTGACAAAAAAAAAACGAGACAAACAACCAACGCACACATATAGCGAATGGATGAATTAAAACGCCGGACATCAATTATTAAAAACCCTATCTAATCTCAGGTATACATAGATGTGATTTAGAACAACCTAAGCTTCCTTGCTAGTCCTTACAATGTACGTTTTGTATACAAGGTTTTTAATGCAATTTTAAACAGATTCTGCGTTTTTTTCCTTTTTGCGTGCCACTGCGTGAAAAGCAATCATGTGGCAGTGGGTCGTACTCATACTTGCAGTTATCAGGAATTGTAAGACCGCAAGACCCTACTGAAAGGCACTTGTGATTATTTATTAAATAAAGCGTTCATTATGCTAGCCGCAGCTACTACCGCCTAACCCTCTAATATCGCTCCTAATTCATTGCTGTGGGAAACCGCAATGTGAATTTGTAGAAAAGGAAATTATAATAAGCATATGTCATTATAAATTGAATTAAGGTATACTTTTAGGATTTGCAAAAATTAATAAAATGTAAAGCACAAGTAAAACGTCTCCACCTTTCAAAATGGTTTTACACATAAGTTTTCACTGAGTTTCAATGGCTTATCCTTGATCAAAAACGTAGTTCACGTTGCGTCAAGTAATTGTCGGCATTAAAAAAAAACATTGTTTTTAATACAATTTGAACAAGCGTCCTATGTTTTATATAGTTTTAGTGCTGAATTGAGAGAATGATGTCGCAGATATACGAAAACTTACAAACAAACATCGGGGAAATTAAAGGACTTGGGACCAATTTTGAATTTATCTTAAACTAGTTGTCAGGTTGAGCACATAGCTAGCAAGCGAGTCAGAAGCAAAAGAGGTTAGAGTTTGATGAATGCTTCAGATACGAAATATGCCTAAGCATGTGCCATATAAAGAGTAAAACATATCACTTAACAAAATTGTAGGATGACATATAGGTGTTGTCACAATTGGTGTACGTGACCTATATATTAATAGTCAGAACATAATGAAATTTCCATGCATTTCATTTGAACGTTGATACCGTCTGAAACTCATATGAATTCGTCAATAGTAATCCTGCATCTGTATGCATCCCATGAACTAATTGGGCGTTATATTGACTGAAGGTCAACTTGAAGCTATTTTTTTTAAATTCAGTTAAATAATGAAACGGTTAATTTGCTTGCGAAAAATGAGAAAAAGTTGGGAGGTGAGAGGAAAGAGAACATAGATCAATCTGAACTACAGGCGGCACATATAGGCAGATTAAAATCACCCTGGGTTCTCAATCGATCGAGGAATATTTGTGTCAAACTTCAAAAATTTGTATACTTTATGGCGTTTTTGACCCCTGCTTGCTGCTCCGCACCTTGACAATACCTTTGAGCAAACAAAATTAAATTTTTGTATTTTATAATCTTGAGAAGGCGTAGCCATCGCCCACACAATACACGTTCAAATTTTTGTTGTAATGTTTATGAACAATGAGCAAAATATTAATTTTTTATTCCTTTTAAAAGTAGCGGTTTTCTCTGTTTATGTACCTCTGCAGTCGTGTCCTTCGACCGATTTAGGCCATTTTCAATAACAAGCTGCGTATAAAAAGTACCAATGTTCCCGCCGAATTTGAAGTCGATAGCTTCATTTTTGCGACCAAGAGAATTGAGTTGATGGTGATCCGAAAATTCCCCATCCGGGGGATGCAAATGTTTTGACAAAGTGAATGTAGAAAATAGAAAGAATGGATGTAGAAAGCAAAATAAGTATTTATTCAAGCAACTTCACCTTTACACAGAGCGAAAGGGCTAAAATATGTATATATATTTTTACTTGAAAATGTAAAAGGATATCAAAATTAATAATTAATCCTTGCCTCTAATTTCTAGCGTACTTACCGTTGAAGCCGATCTACGTTTTCTATGCAAGCATGAAACTGCGAATTGGTTTAGGTTGATTCACTCGTCGCGCATTCGTCAATATTGAAATCAGAAAAATTGTCTTGATATTTTTAGTGAGTTAGCATAACATAATGAATTAATTGAGGTTTACGCTAACTTTCTTGCTCGCATATTTAAGTCAAAGAAATCTACTCTTAACTAACCCTAAAATAGTTTGGTTATTATATTCTGCATAAGTGTGGTATGATGATCATAACAGATTTCGAAAGCATATACGCTTTGGTTTTGAATATGAAATGTGATCATTTTCAAAGAACAAACCTTAAGCGCACCGACTGACAAACACCCGGATATAGCTAAGTTGATTTAAAATATTCGCGATATTCGCGAATGTATAAAGTTTGTGGGATCCCTACTACAAAATACACTTGAATGTTAAAAAAGAAAAAACGTTTTTAAATTAATAAAAAATTGCGTTGAAAGTCCACAATAAATATGTTTTTTGCTAATTTACTTTAAAGAAGCCGACATAGTCTACATAGTGGTTTTATTAGTCGGCTGATATTAAATGGACTCCAATTGATTTATCTAAGTTCGCTTACGCATGCCATTTTCTTAAACCGACGAAAATTGCAACACCAGTTTATTAGTTGAAACTCTTCGACGACAATAATTCGGAAAATGCGGCCTTAATGAGTGTAAAAAGTCCTTTTAAGTTAATACCTATGCGCATCAAGTATAGGAGTTAATATTAATGGACAAGGTTAAAGAAAGTGCACATTTGCCTAAGCTATGGTAAATACATATATCGTAGACTAAGACCCAATATTTACATATTTGCCTGTTAAATTGTTATTTCTTTCAGATGACTCACACACAGAGAAGTACATAGATAGATAGGTAGATAGAGAGAGAGAGGAGAGAGAGGGAGGGAGAGAGAGAGAGAGAGAGAGAGAGAGAGAGAGAGAAAGAGAGAAAGAGAGAGAGAGAGAAAGAGAGAGAGAGAGAGAGAAAGAGAGAGAGATAGAAAATGATTTCCGTAAATCATATTTAATTGCATCCGAAAAATACTAAATATTTATATCAGAAGTTTTTTTTGTTTTATTTTTAACTTTATGAACATTGATGAGATCATAATTATATGAGTTGATTCATATATATAAAATACACTTATATACTTTTTTCATTTATTTAGTAGTAATTAATGTATTTATAAAATGCATTTAATAATATTTATTTATTTTATTCATTTATTCTCGTTTTTTTTTTTTTTTTTTTGCTTGCTTGCTTTCACGGCTTCCAAATCTCTAATAATACACAAATACTTAATAATTGAATTTTTATTTCTATGTTAATAATAATATTAATAATAATAATAATGACAATGCTTTACAGAGTATACGAACGAAATATGAAATACGAAATATGAAATGGGGATATGTAAGCAAAATATATATAAATAAAAACTAAGAAAAATTATATAGAAAATAAGCATTAAACTGTTTATATTTATGTACAGAACTCTGTCCTCAATCTCTAAATTCAATTGTCCAATGTTTTCAAAGAATCTTCTCGTCTTCTTCTTCTACTTCTTCTTATTATCTTCTCCTTTACCGATACAATAACGCTACAATTGCGTTTAAGTGATCAACTGAAAGATGACACTTTTACGGTGCAAACAAAAATAAAGAAAATTACACTACATTTTATCATAAATTTATTTTATTTTACAAAATATGTATACAAAAACTTATACGAAATTGGCAGCAAATACTTAAATTTAAAGAAAAAAAAAACAAAAAAAAGAGGCATTTAAAGCACATTGACAACGAATAAATGATTTCCGATTTTGGAATCATGTCATAATTTATTCTATTTAATCATTATTTATATACAGGCAAACTTAACATTTCACTATTAGGGATGTCCATCTCAAACAAAAACACAGCTTGCGATATTAAAGTATTTAACCAACTATTTATTTATATATATTTTGATTGGACTCCATTTTGCCGAAGCCGAGTTTTTAAAACGATGTCAAGTGTTGAAAAGTAAGTAAGTCTCTATTCCGAATCAACGCATATATATGTTGAATTTCATACCGTGTGCCACAGTTAAGCCAGTGAAGATTAGGTAAAATCACACTGCACTTTTATGCGACGGTTCCATGATGTATGGGGCATGTACTTGCAACAAGTTTTAAAGCAATGTTGCCTTAAGAGTCTGCCTTGCAGGTTATTGGGAATTTTCCGAAACGAACTTTGGCGAATCGTATCTAATCTTATTACTTAATGCGATGCTGTCGGTTACAATTCTCTATATTCAGCAAATAAACAGGCAGCGGACAAATATAGGAACATATACAGATGGACTTGGCCGATGCGTAAAAAGGACGACAAACCGGCTACACCGGCTGTAAGAGCGTTCAGCAAAAAAAAAAAAAAAAAAAAAAAAAAAAAAAAAAAAAGACATTTATTTACAGAAACCATTCACAAGCAGATGTCAATTTAACACTCAACTCGGGCACAAAATGAAGCCAATATTTTTTTTTTTTTCGGCGGACGTTGTTCCTCATTTAGAAAATTTTCACTGCCCGCACTTGGACTTTGACTTGAACACCCCTTATGTTATATATGTTACACGTACACGTATATATTATATGTTTTACAAATTTATTTTATTTTATTTGATTTTAAGCTTTTTGCTTTTGCATTACAATTTTCGTGAAAATTTCAAAAATCTTTATATGATTTACCAACATTTGCAAATGGTGTTGTTCTTTAAGTTTAAAAATTTCCTTTTTCTCGTTTGTCTTTTATAATTAAAAACCAATTTAAGCCATGAAATTGTCTTCTATTATATTTTTTTGTTTTTTTATTTTTTTTTTTTGTTTTTTTTTTTTTTTCTAAACCGAGATCATTGTGAAAACTACCGAGTGAAAGAATTGAGCCTTGAACTTGAAACTCCGAAAGATTTTTAAAAAAAGGAAAATCTTTTCTTGTTTTTTTCTTTTTAATTTAAATTTGGAGTTCAGATTAAAGCTTATTTCTTTCGAAAATTTACATTTTTTTTTTTTTTTATTTCTTTTTTACTCTTCTCTTTTATTGTGATTTTTATTTCCTTTGAAATTAAAAGGGAAATGGAAATGTTTTTAAGTAGAATAGCAGAGATATTTATATGACGCATATGTGTACCATATACGTATATGTGTGCGACATTTACGCTAATGCCCAGTGGTATGCATACTATAAACAGAGTATCATACGAATCTTAATAGAATTGTTCTAGCGAATAAGTATTAAGCTTTCGTTTGTTTATAATATTACTTTACGAACAAGGAAGGATAACGATGCAGCGCTTTTCGTACATTAAAAGCATCGTTGCCTTGAGAGTGTATTATATATTATAAGAAAATAACACCAATCGCATATGAATTTATTCAATTTCCTTAGTAAGCCGAATTCTGACAAACAAACTTAATTGCCCAACGTAAATCATGCATCGATTATTTACTTTTACAAACATTTATTAGAAATTATGTGCCGTTAAAGAGATATCGATTTAACGTCAATTCATTTTTTCAAATTTTCAAATTATAAGAGTTGACCTTAAGCCTTGCAACATATTTTTTGCCATATTGTGATTTTATAAATCCTTTCGTTAAATAATGAAAGCTTGCAATTACTCTTTAGTTTCCTTAAGGGTTTACTTAAAAATGTTAGATGAGCTCTGACTGAAAACCCAATTAGCTTGATATGCAACCAACTGTCACAGTTCAATGAGTTAACATTCACCTGTCAAAAACAATCGATATCGACAGTCAAGTATTTAAGTTGCAAAAAAAAAACTCTCATAAATGTTACTATCTATGCTTTTGAGATTTTCTTTCTTTTTAGTTCGCATGCCATGATTGAAACGTTGTTTTCTACTGCAGTTGAGATTTGAATCCTTAAGCATTAACGCGATTCTTACCTACTCGGGTACTCAGGCGGTCCTTAATATTATCTGTTGATGTCTCATACGATTTTTCACCTCTAACTCAGAATCCATAGCAACCATATCCATATCCTGGTCTCAATGGTTTCTTCACACAATGCTTATTTTTAAATAGGAACAATTGAAGAGGCTTGCATTTTGAAAACGAAATTCGTATACTACTGTGGATTTAAACGATTTACATAAACTGGAAAATGCTGACTGATTTTATTAATCTAGGCGTTGTGTTTAGAAATAAAAATTGTTTCGCAAAACACCCAAAAGAACAAAGCGACATTGCTCTTATTACGAATGAAAAGGTGTAGAGATGTAAGAAAGTTGTCATGAAATGGAAGCGAAATGCATGGTTCTATTACTTTTACTATGTATCCTATTGTACGAGCGTTTGCTCATGAACGATGTTAATGTCTTGAGTGCGATTCTCACGTGGCGCCAAATAGTAATAAAACAATCAGATTATTATTACTTCTATTATAAATGACGTAAGCAAAAATAATATGTCGATTTTGTATGTAAATGGATTGATTGACTTTCTTTTCACTTTGCACTAAACAAATCTTCAGAAGATATGAACATTTATTTCCTTTTCTCAATTATCCATATCCAATAACGAGAAATACTTGAAATGCGTATAGGGAGGGCATAAATACCAGAGCATTATGAAATTCTCTAATGTTTTGATTGCCGATAAGTTGAGCTAAGCGATCTAAATGCAATCGCCGACAATATCTTGATAGGAAATATATTTACTTATCAGTTATTGTTAATCCACCGATTCATACACAAGCACGTACGCACACACAATTTCTACGATACGCTTTATTATAGATAGCGATAGTGGACAAGATATAGGCAATCGGGTAGAAAGGCCGTGTCTATGTACAGTAGGAGAGAGCGTATGCAGCGATAAATAAATAAATTTCTCTCTCATACAAAAATTCGGTTTACTCAGAATTATTTGAAAAAAATTAAATGCAATACACGCTACAGCTAATCTGCAACATATATATTGCACTTTAGCTTAATCTTACCAACACATGTCACAAATATATTTTTTACGTAGAAAAATGTAAATGAATCACATGCAAGCTTACATAACGTTGCAAGTAGGCCGAACCGAACAATGAAATATTGTGAATGTTTATTCGATAATAAAGGCTTAGCGGCTTAGAACCCTCAGCCTCTTTGGAGTTTGAAATTTGAAAAATCTCGGTTCGATGTTATTTTCTTATCTATTTATCTACATAAAAAAAAAAATTAAATTAAATGAAAATTAAATTTAATCTAATATACAAAAGTAAAAAATACAAATGCAAAAATTTTCTAACGTTGACACATTCTTAACAATTAGATATGTATGAAATCTAGATAAAAGTTTACAAAAGAAAAAAGAAAACTTTGCTAAGCTAATGAAAACTATTTAAAAATACAGTAATTACAACAAAAATTTATTTTTATATATAATACGCTATACTATACACATACATAGTATACATACTATACATACATACATACATACATACATAAATTTATATATGCATATATGCATATATATATACATTTATACATATATAGTATGTGTATATATATTTATGTCCTTTGTCTAATGTGACAAGAAATTGTGCTTAAGGAAGAAATGGTTTTTAGCAAAATACAAATACATTAAAACAAAACAAAAAAGGGAAACAGAAGGCGTATACGACAATCGAAAAGAACGCTTGGCGTTTTTCTTTCAGAAACAAAAACAAAAAAATCAAATTATTTACAAATAAAATTTAACAAATTTTACTCAACAAATGTCAAATTTTAATGATTTTCTTCTATTTTTTTCATTTTGTATTTATATGTATCTACGAGTATATAAAAAAATTATTATGAGATCATAGTTTTTGGGAATTGTTTTTTTTTTTTTTTTTCTTTTTCTTGTTACTTGTTACTTTTATGATATTTAGAAAGTTTCTTTTATTCATCTTTCTCAATCTCGTTTACAATATTTTAGTTTTGTGTGATAAAATGCGTTAAAATCTCTCTTAGAAATCATTTTAGAATACAAAGTATGGCTTAATTTGCATGAAATGGTTTGGGGTGGTACTGGTGCTTCTTGTTATCGATGACTTTGGCTTAGGAGATCTTGTTCTTTCATTTATTTATTTTTCCACTTTTCTACGTTTAACAAGAAAATAATTTCAATTGACTGCTTGTTTGAGATCATTTTTATTAAAATGTTACTTATCAAGAGAGATTTTAACCCATTTCTGATTTTATTCATTTGTTTATTTTTTAATTTATTTTATTTATTTATTTATTTATTTTATTTTCTTCATTTTTTTTTTTTTTGTTTTTGCTCACTAGAAAAAAAAACAAAAAAATAAAAACTCTGAGACCAATTTGAAAAATTTATTTAAAGAAACTTTACTTATAAGTGTAATTTAAATTTTAAATAAATTTAAATTAAATTAATTTATAATTCAACAAAAAAAGATTAAATTTATGAAAAAATGTAAAAATATTATAATCGGAATCATAAACTTACATATATTTATAATTATTTTTATACATGTTTTTATGCATTCACTAAAGAAATGGTTAACTAAATTTTTTTCAATATTTTTTAAACAAAAAAAATAATAATAATAATAATAATAATAATACAAAGAAAAAATGTAATTAAAATTACGACAGAAGACATGAAATGTTTGTTTAATTTTAATTTATTTATAACACAGTTTTATTGCTTCAACGCTGTGTTTTTATATTAGTTAAAAAAGCGAGTTCGGTTTTGCTCGAAGTTTCTATACCCAACACCCACTAAGATTTTGTATAAACAATAAGCAAAAAAAAAAAAGAACAGCAAAGTATGCTAAACTCAAGACTTCGTCGTTTAAGTCGTTTGACGGAAAATGTTTTCTCAGTTCTTAGTTCAATGATGATTTCACTTTATATATAAAAGTACGACGTAAAGAAAGCGATTTGAAAACTTCTCCCACTTGTACAAGAATTATTCGTTCGTTTTCGATAGTCTCGATAGTTTTTCAACTTAAACGTTTCAAATTATTTCAGTGTCGACTTTTAAGTTTCTTAACTTAAAAAATTCAAACTTCACAGCCAATGGGAGCGAATGGATGGATAGACAAATGAGCGGACAGACTTAAGTAAATCGAATTTAAATTTTGCGCTGCTCACGAACGTAAACAAGCATTTGTACGCCGTCTAGTAATTATTATCTAAATATATTCCCGTCAGTGGTGAATTTACAAAATTTCTTAGTATTACACAATGACGCTTAATATCGGTTTTGGCAAATTTTGCAAACAAATTTGTGGAAGAATTCATCGAACAAGGCAAATTTAAACATAAATGAACTTTTAAAGGATTCTTATAGACAAAAAGTACACAGACGTACATATTATACATACATGCATACATACATATAAATTTGCGTAAATATTTATATTTTAAATAATTGTTTATAACAAATATTTTAGATCACTTTTTAAGTATATTTCAGTATATATTTTAGTAGTGTTTTCTGCTTTTAATTTTAAGCAAATTACAAGAATGTTTTATATATACTTTAATAATAATAATAATAATAATAATAATAATAATAATAATAATAATAATAATAATATTAATAATAATAATAAAAAATAAAATACTGTATTTTTGTTCTCAGAAGCATTTTAAAGTTTAAGCACAATATTAATTACGTTTTTATTTATCCCTTTCTTTTTATTTATTTATTTATTTAAATTTGTTTTTTTTGTTTTTTGATGTTTTGTGTATTTTCAACAAAAGATTCGTATCAAAATAAATCAGCCAAAAAATACGTTCATTACAAAATTGTCATTGTTAAAAGATCATCCAAAAGTATATATATTCTCAGTTCTGTTGCTTTGCTATGCTTATCTTATTGCTGCCAGTAAAAAGTTTATTTTATTTATATTTTTTTTTTTGTTTTTTTGTTTTCGTTTTTAATTTTTTTGTTTTTGTTTTTTTATGGAATTAATGTAGAATTCCTTTTCCTTTTATATTACATCGCTTTTTCTTTGCGCTGAGCAGCTTTACTTTAAAGTTTCCCTTTTTCCGTTTCCCATCCTCATTCTAATATTTTTGCGGCCGGTCGCTGTTCAGCCTATTTACCTGTGACTTGTTGTACATTGAACTAGTTTCATGGAAATTAATAAATTCGCTTTTCTCGTTTAAAAAACTATGCTCCTTAGAGGTTTGGCACTCGCACTCATCGCGCTACTAGAAAACCACAGCCCATGGCCACTACGAAGACTGTAACCACCGCAGGCCAAGTGAAACTTTGTTCCTGCAAATGAAACGAAACAATTTTTTTTTTGTTTTTTTCTTTTAATTCATTAACTTGAGTAAAAATGTTGCAATAATTTAAGATGTGGAATATATTTTGTATATAATGTAAACGTAATCGAGCTGCTTTCCAGAACTTTCATTCAATAACAATTTGATGAGAGAGTGAGAGGCAATTCGTTCTTAATACTCCTTAGATTCCCTAGAAATTCAGATATCGCTCGCACACATTGCATTTCTAGTCATAGACGAAAGCAATTCACGTTTACCTAATGCTGCATTCGTATCGTCATTCTTTTATTGATTACGGTCACGTCCTGATCCCCTAGGACTGCCCACCTGTCTGTTGTTGAAATTAACAGAATCTTCAAAATTTTAAAACAGATAAGATCTCAAAGCAGATCGACGCCGTCCATAGATACGTTCAAATTAGTTAATACAAATACATCCCTCTATGTAGGCTTTAAAATAGATATTAGAGTTACATACTTACATACATTGTATATGTAAATGGAAGCATTTTCAGCAAGATTTCAATTATCACAAAGCTATCAAATATTACTTAGGCTTAGAGAAGGGAATGTGAATTCATAATGCATCTCAAAACGAATGGAACTTTTTCCTTCTCTGTCTCTTTCAAGGCAAATATTAATCATCAGGCAAATCATTAAACTAAAATATAAATTTTAAAGAAACGGATCCAAAAAACCTGACACTGTTATATTTATGTAATACTTTTGGTGCGTTTACACTGTTAGATACCTGATTGATTTGCCAAATCATATCATATCATACAATATACCATGCCCTGAGACTTGCGCTTATAGCAAGCACAGCATAACAATGGAGGAAAATTTGTGGTAATTATCCGCAGAACTATGTTTCGATAGGGCGTCTTTTTGAAAATAGTCTTGGAAGATGAAAAGGTTCGATGTTCATCACATGCCTACCGTTAAATGCAACTTTTACTACAACTATTACTCCCTTCTTTCACCCACTCGTACACGAATATATCCCGATCATAATCGCGCCTACACAAGTACAGTATGTTTTATTATTAAAGATTTTGTCACGAAAAGAAAAAAAAATCAAGAAAAAGTCTAAAGTTCAGGAGCAAAGGATCGATGACTTTAGTAGAATATGACTTCAGGTAGACAAGCATGACAGGTATGATGTATATCTTTCTGCGTCATCAAGATTCGGGAAATATAAAAACACCGTCGAAAGAAGGTGTGGCAAAGGCATCTACGCTATTTCGCCAAAAGTGACTCTAACAAAAAAATAAACAATTTACTTAGTACGAAGGTAACGTTCTATAGACAATTAATTGAGGCAAAGCCTTTACAAGCTTTACAAATTTATAGGTTATATACTTCTACTTTGTAATTTCATGGAAATAGGAACGGAAAAGCTTTATTTAAGCCTTGAGTCAAACATGGAATTCAAAATCTCAACCTTTGAATACGTATTTATAGTAGTAGCACGAAAGCGTACCGACTTTAGATGACACTAATCGAACCTTCGATTAATTTTACATTTTGCTGTAAATGTTGACACGTCATTGTTCTCGGCATTTTCCCAAACTTATTGCAGAGGAGGATTATTAGTGAGGAGGATTGTGAAGCTGAATATAAAAATATGAAAACAATCGAAAATTTCAAGTCTTTCAGTCCAACGTAAAGAAGATGGCACAGTGATGTCCCTCAACTTGATAAAGCATATCTAATGCGAAGCTTTTTGCCGTAATTCTGGAATTCTAGAGTTCATCGCGCAACCTATATCTCTACTACTCAAAGCGTATCGGGGCGTTTACAAAATCTGTATGCTTATGATAGGTTACCTAAAGTTACCATGACCGAACAAGAATTTTTTGTTTACTTTTTTTTACCAAAAAGGCCTTTATGGCCAAAATACATAATACAATTAAGCATATTCAAGTTTTGTTTTATATATATTTCTTTCTTCATTTCTATATGCTTTTTGTTTTCAATCCTTCTAGGTTTGCGTACATGTTATACTGTGGCCAAGAGGTATCGAAACTTTTGAATTTAAATCGTGAAAATGTGTTATCCAATAATTTCAGTAGTTTGATCAGAGAGGATTTTTATTTTTTTTATTTAACAAACTGCACTGTTTTATTCGACTTTATCTCTTCAATGACCTCGGTTTCAAAAATAATCAGAAACCCGACGAACGGATCTAAATTGGGTGAATAAGGCGATTGCTGAATGCTATAACTTGAACTAGTCGTGAGAAAACTTTTGAAGCTCAAAACTTGAATAAAAAGTAAGTAACCAAATTATATTCGGCTCTGGCCGAATCTTTTACGCCAACCATCTTTTGTTTTAAACAAAAAAACGCAAAAGATTTAAATTTTATTACGTTATTCTATTGGAGAGGGAACGTAGGCGATCTTTGCCATTTTTGTTCGGGTACAGAAAGATCGTTTGTAGAATATATGTATAAATATATATGTATAAATATAAATATATAAGCAGACAGCCAAACTTTTTTTGTTTATGAAAGCAGAGAAGTTCTTATTTTATGTTGTCCTAAGGTCGTGCTCTCTAACCGAGTTTAGTCGAGTTCGGTACCAACTTGAATACGAGCACTTCGATTGCTTCTGCTAAATTTCAAGCCGACAAACATACAGGTGGACAGACATGCTTAAATCAATGTCGGATTTGATATTAAGCAGAAGTATTTTTTAGTGATTTATGCATGAATGCTTCGATGTTGCAAACATATTGGTGATATGAGTACACTTCCAACCTTTCGGTGACGAGTGGTGACAAGGAAAGAGGTGTCAGAGCCCACATGTTGATTGTCTCAATGTGTAAAACTAATTCATTTCTTTATATTCAATCGATGTTAGAGATCAAAAAATCATTTAAAGCTAGAAATAAAAAGGTCATTAACTCTTATTACGTTGCTGTAATATTAACCGAACGCTAACGCAAACGCATAAACGTTTTACAAAACGAAATCGAAAACTATAAAAAAATGTATGTGCATGTCAGCAAGTATGGATGCATAAAAAACTAACAAATTTCTCTAACAACACGACACAACGACACAGCTGTTACCTGATAGTAAAATGTATAAAATGCACGTGGCATTCGGTGTGAAAAAAGATGAAGAGCGAAATAATAAAAGCAAAAAAAAAAAAAAAAATAAGTAAATATAAATAAATAAATAACAAGCGAGGATAAAAATCATTTGCGATCCAGAAAAGAAAATAAGAATTTTGACATTTGTACCTTACAGAAAACCAACCAATGCCCGCTCTGCCAGTCATGCAACGAAGTAACACACCAGCAACACCAATAACAATATTAACAATCAAACTGACTTAACTTATACACCGAGTGTGAAGAGCAATAATACACTTATAAGGCAAGTGACAAATTGCAGCCTAACAAATAGAAGTCATAAAAACTACACGCGGAAAGGAAAGAAAATAAAGAAAAAACGACTCTGATCTTACGAACGCGTTGAAAATTCGAATTGCATTGAGCACAAATACACATTTACCTATTTAATTATAATACCAGCGTATGGTATGGCATGAAGAATGGAGTAAATCAAATCATATATATATACGTATATATGCATAATATAAGCGAAAAGAACAAAAAAAAACGCTATAAATAAAATGCAAATTTGCGATAAAAATTAATTGCGCAGTGCTGTGCAGTGCAGTGTAATAAAATTAAAAATTGCCATCTGAATAAAATTCTCTTCTACATATACATACGATACATATATGTATCTATTAATGGCGCTCAATACCGATATTATAAAATTGGGATGCTGGCATTTTTTCTAATACACAAAGCAGGGAACGGTTCGCTGGAACAAGCGTAAACTATGTTCAATTTTTTACTCCATTTATCCTATTACTCTTTAAACGTCTTCGCTGGGCCCGTTAGCTACTATCGTTAACAAGAAAGGAAGAAAATTTAATAATTAATTAAATTATTTACTAGAAAATCTCTTTTACAATTAAATATGTGAACAGAAAATCCTGTAAAAGGAGGAAAAATCGTCCTTGTAGTGTGGTTAACCCCTAACGAAACAGTTTTTATGAACTACCATGATTTTCTGCATTCTTTGTGTAGCACACACACTTGTTTAATGTTATGTACTGCTGTCTTCTTTAATGTAAACGAAAGGTGAGACATTTCGGATGTTTTACGTCCCTTAGAACTAAATGAATGCATGAAAGACTTATGCGAATGTTGTTCAGAACTTATTTTCATTTGCAAAAACTTTTCATTATCAACTAAGACTCAAAACTCCCAATTTTTAAATCCCGTGACTGGATCCCTTCCTTTCTACACATGTGCATGTATATATATATATATATATATATGCAAATATATGCAGTTGTGTGAAGCTAGTGCAAAGACATATTATACAAAACGTTAACCGCGCCTTGTCATGTTTTTAACTCGTACGCTTCGTTAGTTTCAATTTCATTTTTTTTTTCTTTTTTTCTGATGATTTTATATATAAAACTCATACAGAGAAACGTGTAAGTGAGCTTTGAAAATCGAAAAAACAAAAAAAACTATTCTTTATTTCATACATTGTCACAGAGCTTTTCTTCTATTTTTCAAGAGAGCGTGCTTTGTATTAAAAATAATAATAAAATGCTAGCGTTGCACTAAAGTGTGACTTTGAAGAACAAAGGATTTACTTTCAGCTCTGTGTTAAAAGGAGAAAAAAAGTTCATTTTCTTTTCTGTATACTACTTACTATACACACTACTACTATGCAAAACAAGGCAATAACATAAATTTTAAAGGCAATTAATAAGATGTTAACCACGATGAATACTAAATAATCTTTTGTACAATTGTACACTATATGGACATATATTTTAAAGATCTTCTTAGTCCGTTGAAAATCAGTATTTTAGTGATGTTTCTGTCTCGTTGTAGATATATTATTTTGAAGTAAAGAATTGGAGAAAACTTAGCATTACTCTCGTAAGCATATAAGACTTTTTTATTACAAATGAATAAACAAGACGGACAAATGGACAGACACGGTTAATATAGATCATTATAATGAAAGGTGAGTCTGTGTGTCATAAGTTTAGTATACCCGTATATCACAAGTGATATAGGGTGTAAATATTTAATTGTAATGAACTAAGTTTACGAAAATCTTCAAAAAAATGATTATTTAGGAAATGATGTTTGTTAATTGAACTTGGTCGTAGAAAATTGTTCGACATACATGCACACACATGCACACACACACACACACATACAGGGTTAACTGCCAGCAAAGAGGTCTGGAGCACAGTAGGCGACTTTGTAAGCAGAGTGCTCAAAGGACTACGGTGGCTTGAAAGACAGCGGGTGGAGAGCAGAGGGAGTGGAAGCCAATGGTGTATTCCACGGAGGTCCCACAATGGGAAGCGTGCTAATGATAACCAGCCTCCGCGAAGTAACACCTAACGGCGGTCCCGCGGGGGAGAGTAGTAGAAGAAGTGTGTGGGGGGTAGTTTTCAGTACGTAAGCGCCACGGATAGCGAATCGTTCATGCTGCTACTAAGAATCAGCAGTATCTTTTGAGATTTTCTACCTTCAACTTGCTGAGCAAAAACACACACACACTGTTATTTCTAATCATTGACATGATTTCGAACACTGACTTGGTAGTCGCGATTCTTATTTAATCGGCTACTCGTGCGGAACCGTTTCCAGCTGTCTTATGCAGAAATCTAGATTACGCAAGTAAGCACGAAGCTTGTCCAAAGACGTAGAAAACTAGACTCATTACCCTATTTGAAACAACCCGAAAACAAAAAAACAGGGATTCTGCATTAATTATCGTATGATTCTCAATAAACTTAGCCAAGTCTAGCGGTCCGTCCATCTATCCATCCATCCGCTTGCTTGTTATCGGACCTTTCAAATCCCAAAATAGAAAGCTAAAGATTTGAACCTGTGTTCTTTTTTTTTATTATTCAAATCGACCCACTGTTCTTGAAAAAGACAGCGGTCAGTTTAGAAGCACTTGCGTACAATAGTTGAAAAACTGGAAAAGTAAAAATTTCATAACATAATGTAGTTTTTGAAAAATTGTAATTTACTTATGACGTAGTTTCGAAATCGACGGAAAACCTGGCGGAAGTATATAGTAATGGGGGTCGTCTGGGGATTCGCGTAAGAATAGTTTCAATCGGCTTATTCCCATGTCTTCAAGCAAAGATATTTATCACTCGGTATGTACATCTGAATACACGTTTCTTACTTGTTTTCGGTAACGTACACATATTAGCATAAGAACACTCACTACCTTCGCATTCAATAACCACCACCACCTACCACCTAAATAAATCAAATTCCATTTCCATTTATGGCAATTTTTACATTTTTTTCAATATCAGATCACTAAGTTGGTCGCCGATTGTTGAAAAAATTGAAAAATATTTCAATTTTGTCTAAACTATAAAATAAGGGAAATCTCATCTTCAGGTGATGGGATAGAAATATAATAGAAACAACACTGCTTGTGGAACAATGTATTGTGCTTTCAAGACGAATATTGTGATGGCTACTTATGACACTTGACAAAACCCTTGACACTCGTGATAGAAAGTTATACAAACAACTGCGAGTTTCGCCTCGACGTTAATGATTTTATTGCTTATGAACGACAAGTGCTAGTGCAATCGTTGTGATTTACTCTGGCCAACAAGCTACGCTGTGGATATGCTGAACCAGTAAAAAGCAACCACGTTTTCTTATAACGAGATTTATGTATGCTTTGAGGAGTCACAGCTTGTACATTGTTTGATTTTTGTTCGGATCTTTTCCGAGCTGTTCTTTTAAAATTGAGCTAAAATTGCGGGTCAGCTGTAGTTTTCTGTCTTACAATTTTATGAGCTGCAACATTGCATTGGGGCTCTATAGGTTCGTGTTCTATGCAGAGAACAATAATGTCTTAAAAATGAAAATTGATTTTTATGCAAATTTTTCTTGAAAGTTGACAGGTTTAGTAATATATTCGACTATGTTTTGATCAGTAGTTTAAGGGTCTCTTAAAAAGCCTCCCACATATAACCCTTAGAACATTTCCTTTTTTTTAGTTTATCAGTTTGGCTTCGTTTTTCCGTGCTGCTGATACTTTTAGAATTTTTACTTATAGCGTGTAGAGCGACTTAAATTCAACAGTTATTCCTTAATTCCTTCATGCTGTCGACGTTCCAATTTCTCACTGTAGTTGAGATTTCGAAATAAAAAAAAAAAAAATTAAATGAAATCTCCTACGATGCTTAACAGGCTAATGGGGTTAACAAAATGAGACTTTTCCGCAGTTTATTTTCTTATGTTAGTTTTTTCCTTTATTTACAAGTTATAAAGGATTACTTGCAGCGTATATACACTTCTCCCCGTTGCGTTTTTTATATTTGTTTATTGTTTTAAATAACGTTTAGTTCACGTTTTAGAGAAACGGTTTGTGTAAAAAGTGCTTCAAGTCATACGAAACTTACTTATTGCGGGGTATAAATGCTTAAATCTTTCCAAAGGAATCATTTTTTCCAAGCTTCTTGCTTTACGTTCATGATCAAGTTACCCACATCTCCAATAAGAAAGAGTTCGCTTGAATTATCAAAAATCCTTTAATCAATTCTTCTAATCTCGAGATGTTTTGCTCAACGTTTTGCCTTTCGACTTTAATGATATCAAAAGGTTTGGCAATGTGTATGTGTATGCTAATGGATATTACGAAAAAAACTATGTTCCGTCCTCTCTTTCGAAAATTAATCTATAACTTTTGTTCAGGTGCTAGATTTCATACACTAGCCTGAAAAACTGGGGAGACTATACGTTGTTTACCTTAACATATATTGTAATGCACTTCGCAATAAACACAGCCAGGGACACACAAATAATCCTAGGAGAATAAGCACAAACGTTTATTAAAGTATTCAGAAAAATAACTTAAGCGGTTTATACCTTACATACGACAATATTAAGTTTGCGCGGGTGTATGTAACATAACGAAGGACTTGAGATAGACGCAACTTTTATTGTAACGATGGATTCAAAATCACCTTTTGAATCCATCTAGGCTTGTCTGTACGTTTTATGTTCTCGTATTCAACCTACAGGTCGCAATTGTTGACATGTTGTGATGAAGTTTCGCATATTGACGTATTTTCTTTCCGACGACCGCTATTGAAAATTGGCCAGATCGGTCCACTTTTCGGCCACCTTTCATATAACGCCTTTTTTTTTTAAGAATCGTTATATGAATAGCTGTAGGATGGTGTAAGGTATTTAGTGATGGACCGTGGCCTACTACAGTGTTTTTTTTGTTTTAAAATACAATCTAAATTATATTTAAAAATTTTAAGCTCTTGGAGGAATTAAATCGAAAACTTTTCTGGACAAGATTTCTCTGGCATAGAAATAGCAAATAATTTTCTTTTTGAAAGAGAAAGAGGGTAAACTATGGTAATAAATAATGACAATTGAGTGTTTTTTATTTATCACTTCTTGCTGTATACCGGATTGTTTGATGTATGCATTCATTGTTTCTGCAGTTGGTGTTGCTTGGTTTCTAATCTTAATTCGTATGCAATAAATGAATGAAGCGAATCTAGGCGTTTTCACTTTCAAGGAGTTAACTTAGATGGAATTGGTCTATTCGTATGTGCGCCTTATAACATGCATATACGATTTTCAAATAAAGTTTTGTAGATAACAACGAAAGATGAACCCGTAGTTAGATTACGAAAGAATACTAAAATTAATTTCAGAAACTTTTCTTAATTATGAGCGCACGTACGCATGAATTTGACTAACTTTTGTATATAGTTTGAGACAAGACATATTCACATGAATTAGAAGCATGCGATGCACTTAATGCATGCCATATAACCAAATCGCATATAAGAAATAAATAAGAGAAAGGCACTTTCTTTGCTTCGAATTTTATATATTTAAAGGAAGAGAAATGTTAATGAGAAATTTTAAAGTAAAGTTTACCTTCTTTTCTGATTTTGGTTTCGGTAAATCCTTTTTCTTTTTGCGTGGTGGGATGCGACCATTAAACTCTTGCAAACGCTCTCGGCCCGCTGTAAAATTATCGTAACGGTCATCATATTCATCCCAACTGGTCTCATGTTCGCTCTGATATTCACGCTCATCTTCGCCTGTCGAAGTCAAACGAGATCTGCAACCAAAAGCACAGTATGTTAAATTTGTTTTGTATGTATGCTGTAATTTTTTTTATTTATTTTCATTTTATTTAGAACACAAACAAATTAAGATTTTATTGTATGCCTCTACATATGTATATGTAGTGTGTGTTTATGTGTAACTACTTGTAATAAAAAGTTAAAAATAATATATTGCACAGTAAAAAATATTTCGATATTTCTTTCCTAGTTAATAAAACAGTTGTATATGAGCTTATCTCTAAAGTTAACTTTAGTGTATTTTTCCTTACGTGTGTGTGTTTGTACATTTTAAACAAGGGCAGTTGTTGTGGTAATTAAAAGCCAAGCACAGCACACTCAGATCGACAAAAATAGTATAATGGCTCCCAGAAGTCATGGGAGAATAAAATGATTTTTTTTTTTTTTTTTTTTATAATTTTTTCTTTTCTTCTATTCTTCTATAAATGCTGATGATGATGGTCCAAAGTGCAATAAACCCCGGGAAGATTTAACAAGTTGTGTATGCCTACATTGGATATGTTTGTATGGTGTCATACTTATGCGTTACATACATATTTATTCATGTCTGGGTATTGGCTTCCATTCGAGCTTGTCTGAATTTTGTTTATTTATTTATTTATTTATTTATTTTTTTTTTTTTGCATGCTAAGCTGATTAGCTGACTTGGTCTGCGTTGCTACTACTACTGAAATCATAATCTTCCTGTTGTTTTTTTTTTTTTTTGTATTGTTTCTTTTTTTTTTTTATATGAATTAATTTCTTGATCACTAAAATAAAAATATAAATTTATTAACACTTAATTTCTGTATAATTTAATTAATAAGAAAAAATTAAAAATATATATATATATATATATATATATATATATATATATATATATATATATGTATGTATAAAATAAAAAACGAAACGTTCATTAAGTTTATTAATCCTTTTAAGGGACTTGTTAAGATTTTTATGGCTTAAAACATGAGAAACATTTTTAAAGTTTTAAACATTATCGCTCGATCGAGATGTTAACAGCCACCGCACGGTTTTAGGTCACAATCAATTACTTGATAATTAATTGAATTGAGTTTTTTGTACTTAATTGTGCTAATTGCCAGTAGTTCAGTTAATTGTGGCCTCAAAAAGGAAACATAAATCGCTTTCAACTAAATGGGTAGACAAATTAAGCGACGATTTCTTCTGCAAAAACTTCTCTTTATCCATTATATTTACATGTATATCGACAAAATTTATCTCTTGTGAAACTTTTTAACGAACTTAACAACAGTGATTTCTGATCCATTTAAGAATGGCTCACCAAAAGTGCTGCCAAAAGTTGCTGTAAGAAATACCGATAATGGGACAGGTGTCTACCTATATATATGAGTTTATAAAACACAATCGTCACGAAATTCATTATGAGTTTTCAGTACTTTTGATCAAGAGCGTGATTAGGATTAATCAAAATACTTCGCGGTAAAGGAATTGTGTGACACTGGCATCGGAAATACTGATTTCCGATTTCTTTATATGTATTGCGTTCTTACTTTGTGCACTACCTTCGGCATTCGTTCTAATGGAGACGATGTTAAGCTTTGACCCAGTGATCTTTCATTTTGACTGCGAGTATTATAATAAATATTAGTAGTATTTAGTTTAGGTAATTTCTTAGGAGTTCCATTAAATCTACAAATCTATTGTTTGGAAATTCCAAACTAAAGTTTCCTAAATCAAATTTTTTGATTAAACTGTAATCAGAGTTAAATACACTTCGTATAATTTACCTTCTCGCCGTATCCGATAGACTGCGATGTAAATGTCGGTGCACCGCACCGGTCGATGTACCCGTTGATGTGGTGGCAGTGGTAGGCGTCGGCGGTGGTGTATATTGGCAATAACCGCTGGCAGTATTTGGATGATGGTAAGCGGCAACACGTGGATGAAGAGGAAAAGGCGAGTGATAATGGTGTTGATGACTTGAATTATTTACGGTGGGTGGAGCAGATTGTGGTGGTTGGTTGCTAGAGTTGCTATTATTTGGTTCTGGTTGAAGGTTTGAACTGCTGGCAGCCGGTGATGACTGGTGGAAAAAATTAACTTCATCGCCGGCAGCAAAGCTAACGCTAGTACGGGGTGTTCGCGGTGTGCTGCGGCTGCGTGGAAAAAATACATCTCCTCCTACGTACGAGGGACTGTGTACCGAACAGGAAGGACTTTGCGGTGTGGGATATTGAAAAACTGGAGCTCCTTAAAATAAGAAAACAGCAAAGACTTAGTTATGCTTCATGCTTGACTCATGCTTGATATATATATGTTCTGTGTAAAAAGAAGAAACATAAAATTTTTACCTTTATATCGAATAACTGTAATTTCACAATTTCGACCATAAAATTTTATGGATTTTTTCATCAACTATTTTGCATAATATTTTTTTGTGAACTTTATGGCAAAACTAATAAAAGAAGCTAACAGACGACTGCTGATAGTGGCATTAGAGGCAACAACAACAAGAATGTCTGCCAACTATGCATGTCAATGGCAAATGCATATATGAGTGCTGTCTGATTGATAAGCGCACAAACAAAATTACTTAAATAAATCTTTTAAAAAAAAAAAAAAAAAAGCAAAAGAAAACAAAATAAAAATCAAATAATCTTCCACAAAAAAAAAAAAAAGAAAAAAAACTCAAATTCTTAATAGCTAACGAGGGGAGTATGTAAATTTATGTAAATATTAGCGATAACAAGTGCACTACGTTTCCCTGTGTTTAAGCATACATGCACGTATGCGAGAGCTTTATTATCGAGCCGTAGAACCCACAAGTTTTATTCTTATTAAATGCTATAAATAAATTAATTACAACAGCAACGTTTAATTTTCAATTGTTTGAAATATGAGTGAATGTTGCATAATTTGCTTACTATGTATGTGTTCAGTTGCTCGTACACATTTACAATATTTATAAATACTTAGAGACGTAATAGTCTTTACGGCTATAGATTGTCTGACGCAAGTAGTGTACATAGTATGCCATCGCGAACAACTAGGGATCGTTTAGCACAAGTGATGTGCATAATTTATCATAAAGAATAATAATAGCAATAGCAACTTATACGTATATACGAACACATGCGCAACACACCAGGCAGCAGCAATCAGGTGTAATTTCAGGGTCAATTGTGTTTATATACAGAGCTATATAAACAAGCGTGTAAAGGTTGTTGTATAAGCTTAACATGCAGCAGCAAAGAAGAAAACAAACCGCAGAAAAAAATCATCAAGTTGGTGAAACAAAAATATGAATAAAAACTATAACAACAACAATAATGATAAAAGAAAAACTTGCATTCGGATTTCATCGAATCTTTAACACCCAACGCCTCTATGACTAATTGAAGAAAAAAAAAGAACATGTAAACGCTGCACAAATTTCATATTAAAAATGATTAAATGGAGTGTTTATATCTATATATATATATATATATATGTCACAAATATGAGTGTATATAGAAGGCGTGCCTGACAACACGTCAATGAAATTGCAAAGCGACATCTACTCTAATTGTAGTCAAGACGATGATGACACCTCGTTTTATAGAACTTGAAGCCATTGCGGACATTTTCACTTACCGCTTGTCTCTATTCCTAAACGGAACGCTTATGCGTGCATTTCACTTTAATTTCTGTGGACATAACTAACCCAGTATTGATGCTTACGCTTATTTGGTAGTTTAAATGTTACAAATAAAGTGACAAACCTCCAATGACAAGTACACTCTAAGTGAGTAGATGAAAGTCGCATTTCGGCTTTAGTATGTAACTTGTTGTCCTGTATGACAGGCTTTCGAAAGAAATGAATAGTTATTTTGGGTACTCTTAACATACTTTTACTGCTCTACTCTACTCTGTCGCTGAGTAAGTTATTGTCTTCCAAGATGGTAAGCTAACAATTTCTTTCGTTCTGCGCATTTTCAAAAAATGTCTACAATAAATTCAACTAAAATTTGGGCGCTTTGTCGTCCGTTTTCATAAATTTTCGCTTTATATTTCAATTATTTTCAATTCAATATTTTAACGTTGGACAATTCTTTTTCTGCTCCTTGGATAGCCAAGATTGAATGTTACGAACGAATTGACGGACAAAATATACAAGTTCGTCATATGTATATTTATGTTAATATTTTTCATATAAATCTGTTCATAAAAAGCACAAACATTTATTTATTGATTATATTTAATATAACGTATGCATGCAAGTGCATATGTTACGCAGTCACATTGTGCATGTAGGCGTTTGACAGGCGCCATAATTATAATACATTTTTCATTTTTCGAATATTAATTATATTCATTTTAAATGTGCACTTTTTTCAAATATATATGCATGCATATGTGCATTCTTCTCAACCATAGTTCTTTAATAGCAACAATTTTATATATATACAGACATATATATATATATTTGAATGAATTTTATTCTTTTTGCTGTTATTGTCACAGTTTAATTAATTAATTTAAAAAAAAAAAAAGCTACTTGTCATTTTATTAATTAAAACTTGAAAATGTGATTAGAGAAAAACATTAAGTCGTTTTAATTTGAATTAAATTTTCAACAGTATTTCAAATTAATACTTAACAGCATATTCTATCAAAGGTAGTATTATTCGAAAATTAATCAGCAATTGCGCCATGCAATGGGCTGAAGTATATAAACGAAATTTGTCACGCATCGACACAACTCGCAATTAGGTTTCTTTTAAAATAACTAATAATAAACTAATAAGAAAGTTAATCTTCATTGTCTTATATGTAGAGGTAGACGTTAAGATCAATCTTCGCAATATATATCCCGGCAATCTAATAAAATTTAATCCATTTTGGTTAATTCACTAACAGAAGAACCTATGATAGCGGAAAAGCAACCGAACAATTAGATTTTTTCCAATAGCGGTCCAACTCGAAGTTATTGCATTTTTCCAAAATCATTACTACTCCTCGTACATTCCAATGTAAAAGAGAAACTCACCGTTAGCCCCATGTAGGTAACACTCTGAGTAAACCTCCAGCCTTACGTATTCAAAGTCTAACATTATTATACGTCAACTCTTTGCATATACTTTACTCCAAGACCTATGTACGAATAAGACGAACGAATTTTGCACAAAGAACATGTAGGACAGGATTTAAACTGTCCGTCTTTTCAACATTTAATTATAGAAGATGCATCCTGGGCAGTGATCGAACAGACGGCTGCACACGTTACAGAAAGAATTATACAAAATGTGCTAATTACTTGTGATGCTTATCTGCTTTCCTATCGTTATGGAATTTAGTTCAAAATTTAATCTCCTCTACGGTGTCCTTGAGTCACGTTTGATTAACATATGGCAAAAATTGCGACCTGCAGATACGTGCGTACAAGATACAGGCGGACAGACAGGCTTAGTTAGATCAATTGAGAAAATGATTCTGAAGCGATCAATATAATGAAAGGTGTGTACATTTTAAGTTCTTCGGGATATTACAAACATCCGTACAAACTTAATTTGCCCTTGCCTTACCAAGTGATGTAAGTGAAGCAGCTAAAAATATCCGCCAAAATTCGATATTTGTATGTTTCGGAATTCAGGTGCAACAGATCGACAGTTGGACCGACATGGCTAATTTTATTTAATAAGCCAGTGCGGTGGAGAGTGCATCTACGCGTTCTTTTATATATGTATATATATATATATATATATATTGTGTAATATGATGGAAATAATTTGATTTAAAAAATTCAAAGTCTAATTAATCATTTCGTCTACCTTATGGTGCGTAATCAGTCGTTCTGTCAAATATTTGAGATTTGCATTACCATTGAAATATTTGCGAGCAAGCTATTCGATCTCAAATTTTATATTTTATGATAAATAATGCAAGAAGAAAAAAATATTTCAAGGTTTTAATCGTTTTTTCTTTGTTAAAGAATATATTATATAACAACTTTAGCCAACAACTGCAGCGAAATAAAAGTAATTTGTATTAAAATCTATTAAATCCACAGTTCTCTTAACAGAAATTACATAAGGCTACCAACTAAAATCTTAGTCGTTTTGATTGATGAATGTCAGCTGTTAGCAACACTAACCAATCACCAATCAGTCAGCAATCAGTAGCGCTGGCTAGCTAGCGTGCCAAATGGAAAAAAACACAAAAACATTCTAACAACACTTGCACGTACTTTAAGGTAGACAAGCAGTCTAACAATTCTACGATGTTATTGAGTTTTATACCTCGTGGTTATTCATTATTATCGCTATTATTATTATTATTATTATTATTATTATTATTGTTATTATTATTATTATTATTATTATTATTATTATTATTATTATTATTATTATTATTATTATTATTGTTATTATTATTATTATTATTATTATTGTCGTTATTATTTTTATACTCGCCAGTGAGGAATCTTGGAATATTAGTTTTTTCAGTCCGTTTGTATCATTCGCGAACACGCAAGAGATTTACATTCATACATTCATATCATGGCTCCAAATTAATTAACCAATGCCGCTCTATCGCTCTAGTCGACTGTCGCACTTTTCAATCGTCAATCGTTACGCATCATCTATAAGAGAAAGCGAGTCGTCTATAAACGATAATAAATAAAAATTAGAGACCCGCACGCTTGACCATCACTATCATCACCAAATGGTGCGCCAAGTCGTGAGTACCCAAGGTTCGCTTCAAAGCGAATGCAACGCTCTAACTCGTTTCTTTAATGCAATAAATTAATCTCGTGTTCGAACATTTAAAATTCATTATATTTACGATTGCTTGGAAAATAATTACAATTTATTCATTATTACTATTTATTTATTTATTTTTCATTTTAATTTCTCTAACGTACACTACACTGCAGTGCTAACAGACATGTATGAACTTGTCATAAATATTTTTCCGTCATAAATATGTAATTAAAGCATCGTTTATGTTACATATGAATATCTTGCGAAACTGTGCACGTTTACAAAAAAGAACAACAACAAAAAAAAAAAAAAAGAAACAATTTAATTCGATAATTATTGAAGTGTAGACAAATTGAAAATTTATGCAAATTTCTTACTTCAAGAGATTTAAGATTTTTTTGCACAGGTTCACATCTACAGAAGACCTCGAAGGATAAAATACAATAGCATATAACGATTTCTGTACGCATTTAGCCATTTCGACTAGAGGACCACAATCCGCGAGGAACGTTAATCAGATCGAAACGAGTAGTTTTACGCATCCAACTTGACGATCATCAATTAAAATTTACAGCCCTGAGCACAGGTAAGAAAATAAAGACATTGCGCGCGAATATGTCTCTCAAACGAGTTAACCATTTGCGAACCGCGTTACGCGTATGTAAACTGTCAGCTAATTATTAAATTTACCCAACATTGTTACCCTAAAAACGGCTAATACATATATATAAAAAATTCGGTAGGTGTCGGTGACTTCTTCTATTTTGGTAAAATAAAAGCGAAAGAGTAATGAGCAAAAAACACGAAGAGGCAAGCCATTCGATCGATTTGGACAATTTTCAGTACCACATTGCCTGCAAGAACTTCCAACGCGCTCTTGCCAAATTTGAAGGCGATGGGCTAATGTTTGTGACCAAGAGCATGTTTACTACAGACATTACGTACGCGGACAGAGGGACAGATTTAAATCGACTTTGAGTTTGATGCTGACCCAATGAATATACCACAACATTTCATCCACGGTATAAGGATTGAATCGTTAGTTTAGATATTTAAGAAGCTAGTGTGCTATGAAAGGACGAACCAACAGGTACGATTCCACTTTTACAAACACATTCAAATATTCACACATTTTATTGTGGTCAAAAATAAAGTCCATAAAAGCCAAGATAGTTTACAAAAGCCCCTACCAACAGCTGGCTTGGCTTACACAGTGACCAAAGACCAATGCGGTAAAAAAATCATATAAAAGCTCAACGCCAGCAATGGAACAGCCAGTAACTCTAATATTGATATACTTCGAAAATATAAATCTGAGGCTCTTTGTCGTACTTGGATCTATATTTTCCATTTGTTAAAAACCTAATTGGACGCTTTTTTCCAAAACATCTTATCAGACTTTGTAATCACGTAAGTCCCTTTATCTCCTCACATGCCTTCTAAATGAATGCAATTAGATAAGAAGATTGGAAAGGTATCATATATGGGATTTTTGATAGGGACTAATTTATTATTGCTCCTTAAACTATATTCTAATTAATTTTCCAAGTTTATATAGTACATATGTATATCTCTCAGTGAAAGATGAAAGGTGTATACATTTTGTCAAAACGTTTGTAACGCCCAGAAGGAAGCTTCAGACACCCCACAAATTATACATATTTTTGATCAGCATCAAATTCTGAATCGATTCAAGTATGTCCATCTGGCTGTTTATATAATGCCTGTCGTGTAATGTATTTTCTTGGTCGTAAAAATGAAGCAGCCGGCTTAAAATTTGGCAGAAACATTGAAAGTTCTTTTACGCAGGTTGGTATTGAAAATGGGCCAAATCGGTCGAAGGACACGCTTACAGTATCACATTAAATGACAGCAGCTCTGTTCTTCTAAAGAAATAAGAAATTGTTAATTTGCTCACTACTTATAAACGCCACAGCAGATAAATCTACAACAAATTTCTGTGGGTGATTCCGTAGTATGGACATTGACGACGCCTACCAAATATTATAATGCATCAAAATTTATTTTTTTTTTCAATAAGGTATATAAGTTATTGGTCAGTTACAGATTGGGAACACAACTGAGTATGTCGTCTTTTTGTCTGTTCATCTGTCCGTCTGTCCAACTATGTACTATATGAGAGAGATTAAAAACAACTTTGGTTTCCGTGTTCTTTGCTTGTTGCCTACCCAATATTATGGATTATGCAAATTTATGTTTTTCAGTTTTTATCAATCTTCTGCAGGATGACGGGGATGGGTATAAAAGATTCGGTCGCAACCGAATATAATTTTCTTACTTGTTCTTTTTATGTAAACATCATATCTGCATTCTTATATTGTTTGTATTGGCAGACTATAACCTCTGTTTATTCCCCCACCTTCCCCTAACATTTTACGTTTTAGGATAGATTTTAAATTGAAAACATAATAAAAAAAACAAAAAAAATTGTTGCTAATTGCTAAGAAGTTTACGAACCTTATTAACATCACCTTAATGCGAGAAGTTTAAAGTTAATTGCTTCCTCCTATAGATTCTTTCTGTGTGGACGTCATCATTATTTGAGAAGGTAGACAAACGTACACAATTATATTAAGTTCGCTATTCACTTTGAGAATTTATGCAATAAAAACTGAGTTATATGGCTTTACCATGGACGATCCCAAATTGTTAAACAAGTACTAGAGACAAATAATAATTTTCAGTGTTTCACAATTCGGTGTCCCAGCTGAAGATTAACAAAAGCTCATATCAAATAATTCGTCGGAATTCGTCATGCAAGCGGGTTAACAAAACCGGAACAAATCAAACTGCGATATTTGTTACATGCCTTTAAGACGTACATGTGAAGTAAAGGATTTGCTCGGGATGCAAACAGCTGAATAGTAGCATTCAAGGAGAGAAGTCAATCAAATGTCTTTATAATCTTAATGGAGTAAAATGCTGTATGAGATGCGAAATCTCTAATTTCTAAATTTAAGCCACAAAAATGATAGAAACAAATATGATCCTTGAGACTTTAGTCATTTAGAACTGCAATGCAGAAAACGGTGCAGCTAAGGGGTCAAAACAAAACACAAATAAAATGGGGCTTACAGATGGCCAACCTGAAGAGCTTCTTGAGAGGATTTTGAAGAGGACGCTTTGAGTTCTTTCATGTCATTTGTACAATGCTAATCATTTTTAGAATTAATATTTGCTCTGTTAAAAGCCTTGCTGCAATCAATATGAATGCGATCAGCCGCGGAGAGAAGACAATCCTAGGATATTGGCTGATGTATATCGTCCTTTAATAAGTCCTGGATGGTGGAAAAATGGCCTTCTCAATTTCAAGCAAGTAACATAAACAAGGTTCTTGGAGCACCAAATCTATCAGCGTTTCCCTATCCCCCTTTAATACGCCCTCTTCCATTTTTATAACAAATTTTCCCATGAAACTTCCAAAACATTTCGCATAAGGAGGAAGGCTTTGAAATTCTTCATCCACAATGATTGCAATATTATTCTATCTATCTATACTTAGGTGTAGGCAGTAACTTGCGCACGTTGGAAGAACTTTTCGAACAAATAAGAAAAGATTCAATATCGCAAACAGCCGAATCGCCATTTTTGGTAAAAGAAGTAAGTGAGACTTTGTAAGCAGATTCGATTTGACCTGTTTAACTAAGTAATTATGTTAGCAAATGACACTAATGTTATGTTCCCTGAATCAAGTACGAATATCGTGTGAAGACAGTTTTCTTACTATATCCTACACCGGTTATGGTAAAGTGTATATTTAGTTTATCCGGATATATGCGACAATTATGAGGACTGAAGACCGATGTATTTTTTGTCACTGTTTGTTCCTCTGTTTGCCTATAACGTATGCAAATGTTCTTTTCGCGACCCATTCCGCACACATTTTGACATAACCGCAATGCCGTATACAAGAAAGGTTGGTTCGGACCGTTTTCACGACCATTTCCTTCATACTATTTTCTAACAATATGTTGAACAAGTCGTTGCAAAATGATGCAAAACATTTACTGGTAGGCTGTACCGTTGGAATTTGTCTTTCTCCTTTCATAGTTCCCTCTAAGTTTGAAAAGCTTTTTCGAGAAACTACTTATTGTGAAAATATTTTCAAATTCATCTGAACCGAGAGTTTAGTTAAAATTTACAGATGGATGACCAACGACTCCTATACTGCAATGAAAAATATCCTGGGTATTTACCAAACGATTGATTAGGCGTGCAGACAAGAGACGTTGTTTTTGAAAGAAAAATGTGATCTCAAGGACGGCTTGCGACGTTTCGAAACTCTAGACTCTTATTATTAGAGTTTCTTAATAATCGATCGCCTGTGCGGTGTTAATCTACTACATTTTCAGTTTACACACTATTCAGAATAAAAATAAAGAACAGCGCATCGGAGATAAAGATCTACCTGTTATTGTGGGCCTTTGCTCCAGGTCATGGCTATAATTTGTTTTCCCTCTGTTTTAAATAACTACATAAATGCTGGATATCATGAAAGATTCGATTTAAGGAGCATAAGAGTCTTTTGTTCTTTTTAAATCATTTTATATATTGATGTAATCCTACTCCACCCACTTTTTTTTTATTCGTATTATATTATTCTTATATACTTTCATTAATATATCGCAAAAAAAAAAAAAAAAGTTTTCGCGCGCTTTTCAATCACAATAAAATTTACAACTTCAACGAATCAAGCAAACAACAATAACAACAATCGTGTAAAGCAGCGTTTTGTTGCTGATGTTATTACTACAATTTACAAGTCAAGCTTACGACCAGTTTAATCTGTCAGATTTGTTTAATGGCATTACATGAGGCTTCATCGGAAACATACCTACCTACAAACAAAGTTAATATAATAACAAAAATAAAAAAAAAATAAAAATAAAAACAAAAACCAAAACAAAAACAAAAAAAAAAAAAAAAGAACAAATCAAAAAAGCAAAACCTGCAAAACCCATTAATACATTTGTATCAGAAATACATGTTAAGATAGTTATAAAAATTAACTAACTATAAATTGTAAAATACTGCAACAAGCAGTGACAGCAACAGCAACAGCAACAGCAACAGCAATAACAAACAGCCACAACTTAACGATGCTGCTAAAGTTTTTCAAGGTTAAATTTGTTTTGAAGTAAAGCGCGCGCGCGCTTTTCTCATTATTTTGTTTATTTCAGATAATTTTTTTCTTATGTTTATTTTTGCAATTTTTATTTTTATTTTTATTTTTATTTTTTTTTATTATGTTTATAAACAGCACGTGAAACTTTACCAGCACAATATTGCAATTGGCCTGGTCTTTTTAGCACAGCTGCAAGTTGTATTCGCTTTGACATTAAAATACTAAAGAATAATGAAAACAAAAAAAAATGCAATATTTATGTACATCACACAGATCACTCATCAAACTAGTTTCAAATGCACTTTAAATGCATCTTAACAATTCTCTTCACATTGTGCTTATATTTACGTGTATGACATCCAAAGTGGAACCTTCAAGAAGTGATTTAACTCTTATGTTGTATATTATATATTAAGATATCGCAACGTCAATATATAAATTGAAGGACTAGTAAAACCAGCTCTTCGCTCGCTTCGTCTCTACAACTATTATCTATTAGTAGACTTTTTCTGCAAATTTCCTTTCGGTGCATATGCATGGCGTTCACGTATTGTAAATTTGCGTGTGCCTTAATAAAAATAATATTATGTTGATAGGTTGATATTGTTTTTACTTAATCCGTTTTGCGCTGCATTTCATGCAAAACATTTCTCATACACGTTTGTGCTCAGGTTCAGAACGACGGTAGGCGAAGTTATGGGCGCAATAGTATGAAAGGTAAAGATGTATACACCGAGTCACAACTCTCTACGTTAATGTAACAACATATATACAGACAGGCAGGCAGGCAGGCAGATAAAGAGAGGAATTAAGATTAAATCAACCCGAAGTATTGCGCTGATCAAGATTATACGTAAATAGTTTGTGGACTCATCATGCCTGATATTTTCTGATTTTAGGAACAGAAGGATGAAATTCCTATTGAAAAATCGTGGGTCCGAGACGACAACTTCGAGGAATGATAAGTGCTTTAAAGGGGCATTACAAAGCAAGTGCAGGAAGCAAGCGCCATTTAGTAACAGCACAAAATTCCGAATAATTCCGCGTATTACGGCAGATAATTAGATCGATCGTATAGAAATACCAAGGCTCAAGTTGTACGAAAAATTGCAAATTTAATATGTATTCGGCTGATTACAGTAATACTTAGTATGTACTCTCTCAATAAAAGTGTCATTTAAACGAAACGAATTATGAGCTACAGTAGCGTAAGCCCAATATTTTATATCGATTTTTAATACAATATATTAAGAGCTGAGTAAAAACGATAAGCCAGCGAGAAAGGGTTTTTATAAATCTTAAATTGAAAAGTTATAAGTCAATAATGCTCGGCGGACTTGATGATAAATGATAATTCAATTTGAAAAATTAAGGGTTTTCGTATTGAACGGATCTAGCAGTAGTGTGAACAGCTCTCGTTTTCGTTGGTCAATGCAACTAAATCGCATTCATTAAAAGTCTTACTTTTTAAGGTTTGTCTGTACCATCTTATGAATGCGTTTGTATGATTTGTGCATATATATTTAAAGACAGTTGCTTTTGTTGCTTCTTTAGCTTAGTTATGAACCACTCCTTTTACTTAAACAATAAACAAAACATGTTTATTCATCATGCTTCAATACTTACTTACTTCATAAAACACTTTTATTGCCGTATGCCGTACGAGTATATGCGCGCGCGCGCGTATATATATATATATATGTATGCATTTGCATTCATATTTGTCTATCAATGCTTAAAGTCTTTAGAGTTTAAAATATTATACAAGATAATAACATCAGCTATAAGTAAAAACTAAAGCTACTAGAGAGCATTTCTGTGCAGTAAATTATTCCGATTTTTTTTTTTTCTTATATGCGCTGATGTCTTGTTTGTTGGTTGTCATATGTTTGTTTATTATTATATAAACATCAGCTGAGATCAAGGCTTGTAGGTCAATAGTAACCATTAGCTACATTTTGTCCATAATTTGCTTGCTTCTTTTGTTTTCCTTCCGAAGTAATCTTTAGGTCAAATTGTTTTACTAACTTTGACTGCCTATGAACGATGTAAGTATATGTACATATATATATATATATATATATATAGTGTGTGTGTGTGTGTGTATGTGTGTATGTGTTGTTTTTTTATTGTACAACAATTAATTACCGCTTGTTGTGCCGAAACGCGTTGTAATAAATAATTTGAAAATATAATCAAAGTAGGATATAAAAATATGCAAAAGTGAATAAAAATCCACGTTTCGAATAAATTTTTGTTAATTTCAGAACTTATTAACACTCGTTTAGTAACACTCCAGTATTTCGTGTAATAAACTTTGCTATTATCGATAATCATAATGGAACTTGATTTTTTCTATATATATAAAGCATATGTAAACGTATACATATATCTGCATATATGATGTATATATATAATAAGCATATAAATTCAATTTGATTTCAAAACATTTCTTTCATTTAAGTTTTTATTGAAAATAAATCAGAAGGAAAAGTCAGCTTTATTTAAAAAGGGAAAAAAGTATTAAAGCGATTGAAGCAAAGAGATCGTATAATGCAAAGAAACTAGACGTAGAAATAGAATAAAAAAATTTGATGTAAGAGTTATCTTTATTAGATATCTCACGCTGCCACTGTTTAAACAAATTCGAGATTTTGTAGGTAACTGCCGTGAATGCTTGCCACCCGTTGCTCGGACTAGAATGAATGTAAATTTGAATACAAATGAAAGTTAGGATGAAAATTACTTATACTCATTATGTTTACTGCATCAATCTGCAGACTTGATTGATCGCAATGCAATTGTACACGCCTGATAGTAAGCGAAGCAACTCGAAAACCCCACTCTATTTGTCCATTTAGTCATCTAACTTTTCTATTGGATTAATTTTCCTTAAACTGTTTACGATTGGAGCTTGACAGCAAAACTTATTAGCGGGTATTAAATCTATAATAATTCTTTGCTTAGTTCCTTAAGAATTTTTTAATTATGTGCATTTATGTAAATAAATATTTTTAATTTATACTTAAATATAGTAATTTTCCCATTGGACGTGAGCTTCGTCTTAATCATTTTTTATAATTTAATCAAATAACATTTCAAAAAAAAAAAAAAAACAAAATTAAGTGTTTGATGCTACAAGAAAATTTTCTAAATATGAGGGAAGAAAAATATTTAAACTTAAACAATATGAAGATTATACATCTCAGTCAACTTAATAACGTGATGACAAATGATACGTTAGAGCATAAATCGTATGAGAAGAAAATGAACAAAAATTTCATTAAATAGAATGCAATGTCAGACTGGTGTCAGTCAGTCAGTGTTAAAGTGTTGAATTTTAATGAGAAATGAAATCAAAATTGACGTTTTGCCAAAATCGGCAGCGATAAATCTCGCCATAATCGAAACGGACAAAGCCAATGAAAAATCATAAAAAAAAAAAACAAAAATAAAAATGTCTAATGATGTTATGTTAAGCATGACAAACTACCAAAATTGTAAAAAGAATACAAATATTTATATACCAGTAACAAACTAGAAAAAAAAAAAAAAACACGAAACAAAAACATTATAAACGGAACGGGAACATATCTCGAAATTAATTAAGTGAGAAAAACAATTGCTATTTTTTACATTAGCAATTAATTTCCAATTTGGTCGCAACGCTCTATTAGGCGTTGGAGAACAATGACCTTACCTCACGTATGTGCATACGTAAGCGGAACACTTCACCTCGGAAATATTTTAAACAGAAATTGCTCGAAAAGGAGATATTTTAACGATTTTAGCCAACATTTTTTTCCCAATTTTGTGAAAATAATTGAAAATCTCTAGAGTGTAACGAGTTAGAATTTCCTGCATTTCCAAAACGATCATCAAGTTTACCGTACGGAAAAATTGCATTTTTCGATTTTTTTTTTCTTTCCTACTTTTTTACGTGATTCCAACAATATTTTCGGTGACATTTTAAACTTCGTTTAATCGCGTGCTCAAGGTAAGGTAAAATCTTACCTCATCGGTTTGAGTTAGCCAATCAGCTTATCATGATCGGATTGAGGGTTAAATTCCTTGTATGACTCAAAAATTCGAATTTTTTATCAAAGTCACCGCTTAAAACTATTTAAAAAATTTATGTCACACTTTTCTTCAAACATATTTTTTGAGTTAACCGTACCACTAGCTGTTTCAATTCTTAGACGATCGCACATCTGGCTGTAACTGCAGCCATTAGGTTGTAAATCATTTCTAGTGAAGCGCAACTTGTAGACGACCTTAGGCAACTTTAACCGATGTTATGCACACTATGCTATGCACTACGTTATATGCAATTTAACACTTGCGGTGGAAGGTATATTTGGCAAGTTTTTGTCGAGACGCTCCGTAAGTAGTATCCAGAAACACTTAAACTAGACTCATCTCTTGTTGGTCCTATCGATTTAAGCTTCTCTATCCATCTGCTATATGCCCATACACATTTGCTCCAATCTTACAGATCGCATTTTTCAAATATTTTAACAAAATGTGTTTTCGGGCCATGAATACGCTAGTGGATCGAACATTTTTTACAATCAATTTCCTTATAATTCATTTTGAAAAATTCTTTATATGAGAAAAACTTTCAATTTTAAAATTTCTTCACAAAAACCGCACGTAGTACTTTACTATACTAAAATGATATATAGTTCAAATGGACCAATGTTCTGAATCTGCTTCCATATAGCCGCTCTTATGAAGAGTAACAATTCATACGATAAAAAGTTCGACTTTTTAATATTTTGTGAAGAAAATGAATCGATAAACGTCACTTGGCATAGAAGGTAATTGTAGTAAATTTGAATCGTCGGCCTATTTTCGGACTCTATCCCAGATACGAGTTCGCGTGAAAAATATTGCTTCACAAGAACACAAAGTAAAATTTTGTCATAAAAATAAATGAATTATTGTGTTGGGCGAAGTGATGTATGGTATTTAATGGTCTGCCTTGCCAGATTGTAATATTTTCAGTGTTTATAACAAATCCTACCTATACTTTGTTGGATTTTGGGAAAAATTTCAATAACTTTTGCATTTCTTAGTCATTATGCGAAATTGCGACTTGTGGAAGTACGAATGGGAAGATCTTTCTTAAAAAATGTTCATTCTTTAAGTTACTCAAGAAATATTGGAAACATGTGCAGAATACATTGCTTTTTCAATAAATTTCTTTAATTCTCAATTACTTACAATTTCGTGCCCAAGAAAACTTTTCTCTCTATTAAAGAGCAAACGATTTCTTCATTTTCTTGAACGTATTTCACTTTCGCTAATGACTTTTAGCGGGAACTATTGCCTGATTTGGCTCGAAAAAGCTCGTTAGGTATGTTTAATCTACATGATCTGGTATTTATTAATTAAAGGATAGAAAAATCAATAAACCGTCAGATAAAGAATGAATTAGGAGAAAATCATTAAAGCAAAATCATTCAATCATTTTTAATTGAATGTGAAATAAATAAGTTAAGCCTTATATCAACACAAACGCCTTACGCTACAAATAAAATATAGAAATTCTCTTATGCAAAATAATAAACATATATATATATAGAAATAAAAAATAAGCAGTAATACGCTGAGTTTTTCATTTCGAACACTAATCACATTAATCACAAAAATTTCGTCTTCAAGAAATCGATTACTTCTGCAAAACACTTGACATGACAAAGTGACTGAGAAGATGTGGAATCCTTTAGAATGGCATGGCCTCTACATTATACAAATTCGGCCCGTCATCAACTCTCCCTAACTATCAATTGTTCATTTACAGAAATCGAAAACTAAACCGGGCGCATATAAAGTTTTCAAAACCTGACGAGATTTTTAATAAAAAAATTGAAATAAGAGACTTTGACCGGCTAAAAAATTCAAAAGAAACTCAAATGAAAGCCACGATGTTATCTCGATCGATACGCGACATATATAAGACCATTGTAGTGTCGAATTTTTAATAATTTAACTAAAAGTAAGCACTTCGATCCTGGCAAGGACGAGAACTTCAAAAAAAACGGCAAACTTATTTACGAAAACGAAGAACGAGTATGAAGAAGCATAATTTAATTAGATTTTCGATCTGATATTTATACAAAATAAATTTTTGAATACTGGGTACGATCTGTTAAGCGTGCTTGTGTGTGCTTGCGTTTGCAAAATCCTCGAATGGTGTGCATAACGAAGACTCATATAAAACAAATGAAAATCTATATATAAGAACGTGCAATTATTATATGAAAATAGCAATGAACAATAAAACAATTAATCATCGAGCACACAATAAAGTCTTTCGATCAAACGCAATTAAAGTTGATAAAAATAAACTGAACAAATGGAAAATTGCACGTTTCTTTTTTTGCAATCTTTCTCTCTGCGCTTACTGTATAAATTTTATAAAATTATATGCACATACGTTTATTGACACCACTCATCAATCAGGCTAAGCTTAGAGAGAGTGCAACTAACTGTAGTACGTAGACAGATGTTCGAGAAGAAGCGGAAATTGAATGCGTCATAGAAAGACTGTTTTTTTTTGTGTTCTAATGAATTCAATCTAACGTTTAGTGGAGTCGAATAGTAATAAAGAAATTTTTTGCGCACATATTAAGTAGCAGAAGAACAGCAATAAAGTGTATTTATATTTATATATATATATATAAATGTGTGTGTGTGTGCATGTATGCATGTATATACATATATATATATATGCATGTATGCATGTATGTTTGTGTGAATGGGCGATTAAAATTTGCAATTATAAATGTCGAGGTATACGTGCGTATGCCACAATAATTAGTTTCTTGTTACCTTTCGACTGATTAGTATGCGAGTGTGAAATATGTTTCTAATTGTTTATGTAATTATAATAATAAGTTTTGAAGAGCACAGATATGAGCACGATGATGATGACCAACCAATACATTTCACAGTATTATTGTAATGATAGATAATTCGTGAAGAATCTTAGCGATTATAAAAGTAAACAAAAATTGTATTTCTGTAATTTAGTAAATAATTTGAGAAAATTTAAAAAACTCTTATTGTTCACGCACCCGACCATCACCATCACCAATATTGCAATGGTATAATTGCCTATTACGTTGTGTCATCATAAGTTAGTTAGTATTTCATTTTCAGGGCCAGACCGGCATGTTTTTTCGCTTTGCGTATTTGTTGTAGCATTTAATTATCGCAAAATGTTAATTATCGCTTGTAATTATTACTGACTGACTGACTGACTTAATACATCATTTTTTTTTTTTTTTTTTTATTTATTTATTTGCTTCACTTATTTTTTTCTCTACTCTAAGATATGAATTCTATTGTTAAATGGGTATATAAAAAAGTTCGTTTTCATTCATTTGAAAAAACTATTTTTTTCTATTTACGACGATAAGAATTTCATACGTTTTCATAAGGGATATTATTCTTATTATTATGAATATATATATATACACATATATATATATGTGAACATATATGTGAACATTAATTATAAAATAATAAATAAAATAGTAATAATATTTGCAATGTATGCGCCAGTACAAGTGGACCTTGCGGAAAATTTCACAACACCGCGATTAATTTAGCCTACTTTCATGATTTTAATAAAACTACCCGTTATGCGTAACTTCTTATTTTAAATATATGTAAATTTCTTAATAAGGCTTTCATTTACGTCCATATGTCAATCTATTTACGGTGCTTATGCCAATTTTGATCGAAATCTAAAATAATGGGAAAATATGTTGCTTTACTTTAACCACTTTGAACGAAATTCTGTATCTCTGTCTCCTATAAGAAGCTAATATGTTATTAACTGTACTGCATATCTCATAGCGCTCCTTCGCCATATCTCGACAGTGTTTCCTCATTTTTGTTGTTTAATGAGATTTCGATCGAAAGGTTCAGAAATGAGCACCTGTGGAATATATTTGGAGTCGCAGTTATTGTTAATAAATTGTTTAAAAGGGGCGATATGAGTGTGTGTTTTGTGAAACGGTGAAAGTGCGAAACCATTGAGTTTTGAATACGAATTGATGAATTGGATGCTTTGGTTTGCTGAATAACCGTTGAATTAAGATAAGAAATATAACAGAAGCCAAGGACATCGCCACATAATGTGTTTTGTCATATATTGAATCAAAATTTAGGCGTAAGAAAACTGACTGCACGATGATTGCCCTATTTTCTCGCAGTGTAACAAAAGCGTGAATGGATGGTTTTAACTGCTGTCACACCTACCAAAGTTTCCATAACTAACTTTTAGCGAGTATAGCTTACTAGCAAATCTCAAAACGATACTTCATAAGAAAAGATTTGGATCAAGTGGAAGGGACATTGCCGAAACTAATATATTTGGGGGATCTAAGCAAGTCGACCAATCAAAAAGATACCGAAATGCTTGAAACCATTTTTGTATTCATCTTCAGAATTGCGCTACTAATGAATGCGTTTAATCGCTCTTGGTTTCTTTGTAGTTAACGTATGTATCAGGGTTCAGATCTTTACCACAATTTATGCGTATTATGCGAAAATTTCCAGAAAGGGCAGAAAGATAGATGAGCTAAACACCGTAAATATTATCATTATTAATCAAAAAGAAATATGCCGCTTAAGAAGAGACTTCTGATGCGCATTTCCATGTGCTACAAACGTTCATGCATAGAATAGCAAATTTGAAAATATTGGTGAAATATAAAATTAATAAATAAGCGACGACCTTAATAAATATGTGCAAATCCTTTGATTACTTCTTTTTAATAAAACATGTCCTTATGCAAAATAAAACTGACTGAAAATCTGTATAGAGAATACGCGCATTTCTTTTAGGAGTCCACATCGAATGAATAGAAGAAGTGTATGCATTAATTATTTATATATGTTCCTAAATGTAGGCAATTAAAATATATTTCATGCAAGTAAAACAAAAACTTTCTAATGCGCTCCTCTACAACGATTATCCACCATAATGCGAAAGCGGGAAATAAAGAAGAAATCGATTAAAGAATTGGGAAACAGATTTAATTACCGAAACCCGAAACACAGGCAAAGTCTCTTTTCTTGTTTTATTCTCTAAAATTGTTCATTTCACTTACTATACATACGCGATTTTGGATAGTCCTCCAATGACCCGCAAACAAAAGAATATCACAATTTGTTCAAATGCTAAAGTAAATTTCCAAAATTGTGTCATCAATGTCAGTTTTTCAAGTTTACACTAACCTCCATTAGTTGTAGACGGGGAGGCGACGTGGGCTAAAGATTTATAAATGGCTTCATAAATTCAGATTTATACATATAGAGATTGTGAAAACTTAAGCAGACATTTGAATGGATCCAGGTCTGGTAAACGACGCATATTTCTAAATAATACAAATCGAACAATGAAGAAGCTTTTAATTACCCCTTACCCAAGAATATGACTGGTCAACAAAATTCTAAATAAAATTTCTAGCTCAATGATCTAGCTAGTAGTTTAGCTTAAGCAATAAAATCAAGCTATATGGAAGGCAATCTAATTATTAAAAAGTCTGAATATAAGACACTTCGAAAGATCCTCTAGGGCCACAAATGCTTTGAGAAGCCGAGAAATGATATGAATAATTTGTATATATATATATATATATATATATATAACATAACATATAATGCATAAAAATTTAATCTCTGCCCTTTTGTTTAAAATATTTCAAGTGCAAAAAAGATACCATGAGATACTTCCTTATACTGCAGTTTCCTTATGTTGTATGTTTCTGTATTTAAGCGGTTTTTTTTTTTTTTGCTTAAGTCTGAGCTGAGTCTAAAGTAAACATTTTAAGACGCGGCAGACTTGTAATATTTTATATCGTTAGAAAAAACTTGAGCACGTACCATGCACAAATAGCTTCAAAGCTGACAAGAAGACGACAAACTACACGAATAAAAAAAAATAGGAAAACGGATGAAATTGAAAAAAAAAATTATAGAAAATCTTTTTAAATAAAATTTACTTCACAAAGCAGGTGTCAGAGAACAGAGTTACGATTACAAGGAATGTAAATTAATATAGATTTCTATGAAATTTTGTTAAAGTATATCAAGTTCAAGCATATTTATGTGGTACGTGGAAACAAATTTTGCAGAGATTCCTTTTTCCCTTTTTCTTTTTTTTTTTTTGTGCTGCATTTTTGTCGTTTGTACACTTTTCATGTAAACCGTTTACTGTGAACTGAAAAACACATGGTAACAAAAGACGTGGAGAAATATTACGAAAGCGAAATATGTTATGGAAAATCGTGTATATAGATCTCTGCATGGTATGTTTAAAGGGAAGTAAATGGTAGGCATTCTTTTTTTTATATATATATATATGTATATAACCACCACCGGAGGAGTTATATTGACTCTGTGATTCTCGTTGCAGCACATGAGAGAACACATTATAGAACGCATCGCACATCATTCCGTTGAAGGAAAACATTCGTCCGAAACTATTTCGTTAGAGAAATGGAAATGGCATCAGAACTCTTTCATTTTGTTTCGCAAAATAAACAATTTTCTGACTTCTTATAATTTACAAATGCTTATGGTACATGGAAATTGGGTGAACAAAAATTCGACCGAAGCCAGATATAAACTACTTCCACATTCTATTTTATAAACAGGGCAAAATTAAAAATATTGAAGTAGGAGAAAGAGAGAGAAAGAGAGGGAGAGAGAGAGAAAGAAAGCCGAAGAGAGTTAAAACGTATGAAATGTAAATAAAAGGTTTAAACATGTGTAGGAGCGAATTTTGTGTATCCGTCAATTATGGCAAATAAGTTAAGTCGCTGTTAACTACTTACCTAAGTCTTCTTGATTGAAATCATTTACAAACATAAAGGATTTGAAAAACAAAGCACAAATCGCTATTGCCATAAGGAAAGCTAGCAGCCGAAGTATCATGAAACTGGTGATTTTTTCGAGACCGATTTAGTCTTTTTAAGTTTTCTGGCGACGTGAAGTTTTTTTAAATGGTTAGCGTTAACTACGTAAAAAATAGCGTGAAGAATTTCAATTTTCTGTAATATTTTTCACAAAAACAAGCAGAAACGCAAACGATTGATCGAATAGAATCTATTAATATCTTTCTTTATAGTGAAACTATTGAATCATCAGATAAGTTTGACGTTATGTTACAAGTGAAATGATTTACACAGTATTCCAACAATATCCCGTTGCAAATATAAAAATGTATACAACACGTGCACAGATATATGTTATGCTCCTAAAAGATACCATAATTTTCTCTATATACATATACATATATATATATATGCATATATATATATATATACATACGCATACAGCTAAAGAGAGGAGCTTTCGCAGCTGTTTCCAAGCGGCCATATTTGCCGCCATTTTTATATTTTCCCAGCTCCTTTATGCTGAATGCAGCTATATACATACGTATATATATTTATATGTATATGTATATATATATAAATAAAAATACAGATTTTATGTAAAATTGGGTACGCGCCCAGCTTTTTGTTCCTTTCTGCCGTCTAAGGATAAAAAACGAAACAAATTTGATACGAAGTTGCCGAGCAAAACAAACTAAGAATAAAAACATTGCACTTGCCTTGAAGAAGAAGGAAGAAAAAAGGAAAAGGAATTTCAGGCTAACATGTAGGCTTACAAGCGACACCCATATGAATTACTGTAAGCATATCTATGCATATATTTATATATATATAATGTATAAACATGCACACATTATATATATATATATATATGTAAATATATATATATATATATATATATATATATAATATATAAATACACACACACTATATATATATATATATATATATATATATATATATATA